>RJWM01004418.1:0-101755 GCA_004363535.1 Dasyprocta punctata | reverse complement strand
CTAACTTAACTATAAAATTTTGAACTAATTTTGCTTAATTCTTTCGAATATAGGTTAAACTCATGGGGCTAGTGACTATCAAAAAATTTAAGCTGAAAAGTATTGGAAAAACCACTTCATCCACCAGAATCCTGTTTTTGATTAAAATTTGAATTTGTGACCAATGCGGCTTTTTTTTTTAAATAACTCTGGTGAATGCCCACGATAAGAATATTCAATGACATTTCTTTATGATATGTCCCAAGGGAACAATTCAATTGGCACACACACACAAAAAAAAACTCAAAGGAGAAACATTTCCTTCTGTATGCTGGTCTAAGCCAGGAATTCCGCATGCACACAAACAGATATTGGAGCACTCAACTGGTTCATCTACTGCACCTTCATGGTCAAGTTTAATTTTAACTACGTGGCTGATTGCCAAATGTGTTCTTTCCTCTCATCCTCACATGCCAGTACATCAGCAAATGAAAGAAATTTATTTTCTTCTGTTACAGTCTCTAAGCGTGCACACAAATGTTGATGGCTCTATTATTCCAATTATTTTTATTGATTAAAGATGCATCAGTGTGAAATAAAGTTATCCCATCAGTTCAGTAAGAACTTGAATAAGGCCAGTCATGGCGTGGGGAGCTTCAAACAGGATCTATCTGAATGACTGGACAAAGTTGGAGACACTGACTGTTATGGTTTATACATTGTGTCAACTTGAGAAGTCTAGAAGTTTAATTAAGTAATTCAGCAGCTCTACATCCTGAGGTGTAGAGCACCAGCAGTTACCTGTTCATTGTGTCAATCTGAGAAGGTCAAAAGTTTAGCTGAGAGACTCAGCAGGGAGCCAGGGGTCTTACTTGATAAATATCCTCATCCTGTACAAAGGAAGGCAAGGAGATCTGTGAATGCTACACCCACCCTGGAGGGCGGGGGTGTCCTGTGTACAATATAAGGGAGGAGAAGAGTCTTGCTCTTGGTCCCTTTTACTCCTGCTGCTTTTTGCTTGGCTGCTGCCTTGAAGTGTTGCCTCAGTGCCATGCCACCCTGCCTTGGAGCCAGCTGATTATGGACTGAAACCTCCAAGAACTGTAAGCTAAATAAACCTTTCCTTCCCTAATTTTGGGCGTCAGGTATTTTGTCTCCAGCAATGAGTGAAAAGTAACCAAGACATTGACTTAATTGGGAAGCTATCTCAGTCTTTAGGGCAATCAAACTTGTCTTGAAGTCCATAAGTGCCGTATAGAAAGCTCAATGTGACATAAACTGTAGCTAGTGTTAAGACCTCCACTTCTGGATTGGAGAACAAGAATTTGAGTTCCATTTCCACTACTCAGAGTTGAGTGGCTTTTGATATATTACTTAACCACATTTTGTCTTTTATTTTCCCTCTATAATATGAGGATAATAAAAGTGAATACTTCCCAGTATTTTGGAAAGGATCAAATGAGTTAACTTATACTTGGAGTAATAGACATAGTCTAAGTGCTCAGTAACTGGCTATTGCTTCACAACTTATTAACATAGTTTCTTTTGTCACCCTACCTGAGGAAAGTAAGGTAAGACGTGCATCTAGTATAATCCTCTGGTGGCCTTGAGGAAATCACTCGATGTCGATGAACTTCGTGAGATTATAAGGCTATCCTTGCACGGTGACATCTGCTTTTAAACAAGGCAGCTGAAGCATATGGAATACTCCCTGGAAAATAAATGGTAGATTGCATAGTAGCTTGAAGAAAAATGACAAATTGAAACACAATAGTAAGATTTTTTAATTAAAAGAATAAGAAAGAAAGGAAAAATAAGTATGCCACTAGAGAGCAAATAAAGGAAGGGACACACTGCTCAAATAGACATCTTCAAAAAGAAAATAGCAGATTGCAGAAAAAATGTTAGAGGCTCCAGTGTCTCCCCAACACCTCCCAAACACACCCTTCACTGACAGATGGAGGGGGAGATTGTAAATGAACATCTATCTCCAGCTTGGAGAAACACTCATTCAGGGGATAGGAGGGCAGGCCAGTAAATATGTACAGAAATATTCTCAGGGAGGACCTGAAAAATCATCTGAAATAAGTGAAGGTGAAGGGGATTAGAATATATAATCCAAGAAAAAGCTACCTGAGTGAAAATGATTTGAACTAACAAATCCACTAAACATGTTACATAATGTGTTCTTGAGCAAACTAATAGATGACTTCTACACACACACACACACACACACACACACACACAGATATATATCTTATTAAAATTACATCTTTGATGATCAAGATGGTCTTCTGAAGAATACAGGTAGAAACAGCAAGCTGACGTGGTGATGTGTCTTGCTGAACAATGTCTTTGCCTTATTCGACGTGGTGGTGGGTGAACACAGGGGAAGCTGATGTAAAATCATTAAACCACGCTAAGTAACCACGGACAGGCAAAGTTGAGCGCAGTAGCTGCAACAATTCAAGAGCTATTATTTTCTATGACTGAATTATTTAATATTGTGCAAACTAAAATATTGTCTGACATACTGAAATCATTACATAAATATTAGTTGATTTATTATACATGAAAAAAATGAATCTCATGAAGTGCATGAGCTCTTTGTAATAAAGACTCCTGAACCTTGTTTGATAAGACTGCAGGTATATGTACTGGTGCCAGAACTAAAATTAATTCCAAGTAGAAAATATGATTTCAGAAGTTTTTGTATTCTAATTCTTAAAATCATAAAATTAATAATAGAGTAACAGGAAATTAGAAGGTGAAGGGAAGAGTTGGGAAGTTGTGTCAGTGTATTGATTTACTAATTTTTATATGGAGACTCAGTAGGTTTTATCTAGATGAATTGTGAAACAGCAATTTTCACTTTTTGTATGCTCAGTAATGTTTTTGAAGATACGTCAGGCACTGTTTTAAATGGCATGGGTATAACTACAAACAAGGTACACATAGTCCCTGTTTCTTGCACTTTATATACAGGAAGAGACTAACCAATCACCTAGATAAGAAAAAACAAAATAAAATAAAATAAAATAAAATAAAATAGGATGGACAAGTCAAAGTAGGACACCCAAATATAAACAGTGAATTATGTGATAAAGATATCATTCAAACTAGTAATAATAGGTGAATAATTCAATAAATGCAGTGCGAAACTGGCAAATAAAAATAAATTCCAGATGAGTCAGAGATTCAAAGATAAATAGTGAACCTATTAAAATAAAAGAGCATTGTTGAATTTATAATCTTGGAGTATGAAAAGGCCTTTTTTTTTAAAAGATCTTTTGAGATAAGACAAAAAACACAAAAATCATAAAACTGACGATTAATGCATTCAATTGCATAAACATTTAAAATTTCTATACAGAAAAATACATCATAAAATCAAAAGACAGTACACACCAAAAACAAACAAACTTACAGAAAGAAAAAGAAAACAGCAAAATGAAAGGGAAAAAATAGATATATACTCAAGATAGTTAAGATAGTCATACATCTAGTTTCTCTTAGTACATTGAAAAGAAAGATGTGCTAATGTTGTTTGGACAATATTTCATCTTGTACTCTAGGTAACCACTATGGAGATTACAATACACAATGTAGTAATTATTGTTACTCTCCTAATAGCCCAATTTGAAACTGTTTATTTCTATTTTTCTTCTCCTTTTTAAAATAAAAATTTTAAAACCTATAAGATAGTAACAGATAGGTAAATATTCATAATACATTCCTGAGAAAGACCAAATGCTTTAATATATAAAAAGCCTGTAAAAGTTAATAAGAAAAAATTTAGGTGTTACAATAGTATTACAATGGCTTTTGTTTTCTTGCTTTCTCAGTAAACATGTAAAAGGCAAGCAACCCTGGAAAAGGTCAAAGTACCTTATAAAAAATTGAAACATAATGAAGAGTAAATAAAAAGTTTATTAACTCACATAAATAAAAACAAAACAAATTAGGAGACCATTTTTACTTTTTATTTATTTACTTATATTTTGAGACAGGATCTCACTATGTAGCTCAGGCTGGTCCTGAACTCAGTATGTAGCCGAGGGTGGCCTTGAACTCAGAGCAATCCTCATGTCTCAGCCTCCCAATACTTTATCAATTTATAAATGTTTGATGGCAGCCAAAGCTGATGAGAATTCTATTGACAGTGAAGTAAATCAACACTTTTGTTTTGACATGCAGTGTTTGTCAGGAGGGAAGATGACAAATATACTGCCCTTAAAAATAATGAGGCTAATCTGTGCAGAAAAAACAAATTTATTTTAAAAAGTAAAAGAAAAGAATATATTGATATTAGTGTCTGAGATATCAGATGTCTCTAGAGAATATTAACATACAAATATCCACACGTACACATATGTGTGTATAATCCAGCAAGTGTGCAATGCCTTGGTTTCTATAAGTTTGTATATGTTCTTGTTAATCTTGGTTACCTTCCTGTAATCTCAGCACTCAAGAGGCTGAGGCAGGAGGATTGCTATGAGTTTGAGGTCAGCCCGGGCCACGTAGTGAGTTCTCTATGCCTGAACTGCATAGTGAAACCCTGTGTCAAAAAAAAAAAAAAAATTCTTGGTTACCTTTATAAAAGATCACTTAAGGGAGAAAAGAAGAGATTTATTTTAATTCTATACTTTTTGGTATTGTTTAAATGTTTTAACATTTGTGTATATTACTATTTCTTTAAGATACTATATGTTGTCTGAGAAACAGAAACACGGGTCATTATAAAAATCATCTTTCTTTGCTTTTATTTATTAAATGCTTTACAATATTATTTACACTGAAATAAAACATTCCTATTTAATTTTAATACTTTGTAAATTTCTCCCCTGGTACAGTGAAGATGGATTTGCTAAAGCATCGCAGTATTTTGTAAACAGGGAGCAATAACTTGGTTTACAATGGGAGCGATGCTTTGGCAGTTGGCAATACAATCATTTGCCATTCGTTTGCGGGGAGAATCCAGCTACTCTCTCCTCTCTCCCCAAGCAACCTGGTTCACTTGGCAAGACTGCAACCCTCTCCCCTGAGCTCTTCTCCACCTTTGAATCTGCTTCTTTTAGAGTTGAGACCTATAAATTCGGTTAGGAACAAACGTGCCTGCAATTATTCACCACTGTCCATTTTCACTTTGTTGTTTTTAAACCTTTGCTGTGCAGAAGCTTTGAATATTTTCCCACTTATTTCTTTTTGCTTTCATTGCCTATGCTTTTGGTATCATATCCAGAAAAATCATTGCCAAGAACAATGTCGAGGTGTTTCCCCCTATTTTTTCTTCTGGGAGTTTTACAGTTTTAAACCTTACATGTAAATCTTTAATTTTTTCTGAATTTTTGTGTTTGATGCCTGACAAGGTTGTTTCATCCTTTTGTGTATGGAAATCCAGTGCCCTCTGGACCAGTTGTTGAAGAGTTTTTTCTTCCCCCATTGCCATGACTAGACTCTGTCTCCACGAATTCCAGTGCTGGAAAAACTGCTTCTTAATGTGGCAGCGCTGAGAGGTGGTGGAACTTCAGAAAAATCAGTTCATGGAGTCACCACCTTCATGAATGGGTTAATGGGACTAGATGGGTTCTTGTGGAACTAGATTAGTTTTTGTGAGAGTAGATCATTACAAAGCAAGGTCACCTCTTGTGTTTGTCTCATCTGCCACTGCCCATTTGTCCTTCTGCTTTTCTGCCATGCTATGAGGAAGTAGGAGGCCCTTGCTAGATGCAGCCACCTGATGTTGGCCTTTAAGCTTCCAGACCTGCAGTCTAAATATATCTGTACTCTACAAAATATTCACTTCCGCACATTCTGTTACAGCATCAGAAGACAGGTTAGGATGTGCATTGTGCACTATGATGCTCTTGTAATGCCTCTGACTTTGTTCTTTTTGCTCACAATGAGTACTCTGACTATTTGGGGTCCTTTCTGGTGTCATGAGAATTTTAGGATTTTTTTTTCTATTTTTCTGAAAAATGTCATTAGAATTTGGACAGGGCATGCATTGAATCTGCAGATCACTTTGAGTGGTGTCAATGTTTTCATGATAATAATTCTTCTAATTTATAATCATGGGATGTCTTTTTATCAACTTGTGTGTTACTCAATTGCTTTCATCAATATTTGTTTTCAGGGTATACATTTTTTGCTTTCTTTGTTACAGCCTTATTCACAATAGCCAAGCTATGGAAACAACCTAAGGGTCGATCAAAAGATGAATGGATAAAGAAATTATAGCACATATGTAAAATGGAATATTATCCAACTTTTAAAAAGAAGAAAACTTTGTCATTTGCAACAGCATGGCTGAAACAGGACATCATGCTACATAAAACATGCCAGACACACACATACACACACACACACACACACACACACACACACACAAATTGAACACTTAAAAGTAGAGAGTAGAATGGGGCTGCTAGAGGTTAGGGAGTGGGTGGTGGATATGGATTAAAGGATAAAGTTCCACTCATAAGAGGAACGAGTTTTAGGGATTTAATGTAAAGTCTGAGTGATGATGGATGTGTTAATTTGATTGCAGTCATCATTACACAAAACGTGCATATTTATATGTATATAAATTATGACATTGTACACTTTGAGTTTATTAAATCTGTATTTATTAGTTAAATGCTTTAAAAACAAATGGCAGTTTGTGTGTGTGTGCATGGAAGCTTTCCTGTTAGGCCATCTTGGAGGACAAACTACAGTTCTCAGAAAACAGTGAGAAACACATAAGGAAAATCCAAGTCAGTTCTGAAAGTGTTTCATTAGAGCACACTTGTTGGGAATGTTAATGAATCACTCATCTCATGGTTAATTCACCTCACTCAAGTTATTTTGAAAAAACGTAGAAAGACAGTGGTGGAGAAGCTATTCTCATTTATTTTCTTTCATGGCTTGATAACAGGTAAGGCGGAAACCAAACCAACAGAATGGTGGAATCTCATAGTTTGGGTTTTTAGTTTCTGACACAAGACATGGAACAAATGTCAACTGACCTAAAAGTTACTGCCTATCTAAAAATACTCCGTTTGTTTATTGCTGAAAAGGAAGGCAGACACATGGGAACGTAATTCAGATATCTAGTAACTTTTGTAGTCATTTAAAATACATAAATGAGCTGAATTACACCAAATATATTCAGACTAAAAATAGACAAGTAGTACTTGTTTTGTCTAGTTCTATGTTTGGTACTTTGGAACCCTGTATTAACCCCCTAGCTGAAGTGAAGAAAAGTCAAAATTACTCTGAATTCAGAAAAGGGAATTCGAGGAATCGGAAATCTTTTCTCCTTATACTACATGCATGAGAAACGAACAAATAACAAGTACATAGGCCTGATTGCTTTATTTCTCTTTCTTCCTTCCATCCCTTCTTCTTTCCTTCCATTCTTCCTCCATTTCCTTCTTTCTTTCTTCCTCCCTCCTTCCCCCCTCCCTCTCTTCATTCCTCCTACCATTTTTCCTTTCTTCCTTCTCTGAAAAATCTCAGGATGATTATATAATATAATTTCTACATTTTTCCACATTAACAGCTGATATAAGGATAATCCTTAGTCATAAACATAGCCCTAGGGTTTTCATTATAGGAAACCAACCACACTTAAAATATTCAAAAACTAGATTAAAATGTGTCCAATGATATTTTCTTAAAAATTTATGTAATGTTTATGTAAGTAAAAGGTAATGTCACATTTTTACTTCACCTTTAAATCATGACATATTTCATCAGTTTTCATTCATCAGCATAGTAAAAGGACCAACTCCTGTAGGTCTCCACATTTTCTGCTGACATCATAGTTTGTCAGATAAGATGGTGAATCAGTAACTGGCTGAATTAATTCCAAGTTAGCAAAAATCAATAGAAAACCTGATTTATTGCCAACATTAATCTCCAAGGCAGTCAATGAAATTATAACTGTTTTCCTTAATGGTCTTATAACGATTTCTACTACAGATTGGACCTAATATACCCCATCTGTTAGTACTTTACACATGCAAAATGGTCTTTTGTTAATGAGTTGTTTAAGTGCAAAACAGCTACCTGATAGTTTAAAATGATTACTTCTCCTTTGGTGGAGGAGTTAATGTATCTATTTGATATTTATTACCATGAATGACTTTAAAGGAATAATCTTAAGGACATAATCATTGACAACTGTAGGAGTTGAAACTTTGGAGTTTGAGGTTTTCCTCAAAAATTTTCTCCATAACTATGCATTTATACCTAAAGTATGCTTCTCCTCTTGCTTCTCTGTATTTTTCATTCCAACTCCTTTTTCATCCCCGCTGGGTCATTAAGTCTCATCAAATCTTAACTTTCTCAATTTCTTATAGTCTTTTGATTCACCCCATTCTTCCGCTGCATGCACGGAATCCCTGTGTCTTGATTAAGTAATTGCAACCACCTTTTAATTTGTCCTTCTGCCTATAATCTGGCTCTCCTCCAAACCATCATGCTCACTTCTACCAAAGAGATTTTCTCTAAGAAGCACAGTAGATCCTATGGGGGAAAAGTCCAAATTCCTTTGGCCAGTGAAATGCTGGCACCTCTCTCTGCTCCTCCATCCAGTCACGCTTAATTGCTGATCATTTCTTTAATGCATCTTGATGTTTCATGCTTTTGTGCCTTTACCCCTGCTGTTCCTCCTGCCTGGAATTCCCTCCTCCTCCTGGTCTATCCGCCCAACACCTGCTCAGTTTTCATGATCCAATGCAAGTGTAATGGCCTCCCAGGAAAATGTCTCCAACCTCTAGGTGAAGGTAGTAACTCTATTCGTGGTTCAATTCCTGTACCTTGCTTAAATGTCTGTCTGATTGATGTGTGCAAATCATGATATTCATCTTTGTCACTACAGAAACTTAGCAGTGCCTGGAAAAGTAAAAGTCACCAGATGAATAAATGAACCAAGTGCAGGAAATAGGTCTCTAAAGTCAATAGTTTTGTTTCATTCTCAGTAAAGTGAAATGCAATTTAAATTTCAAAGCATTTTTGAGAGACACTATCTCAGGTCAGTGTTTATTTTGAGTTCCTTCAGAAGCTAGCTTGATGTCAAGGATTTGGGAACATGTAGGTTATGGGGATGAAAAGAAAACTAAATTGGAGTGAAAAAAAGAGAGGCAAGGAAAGGTGAGAATCCTATCAAGGGTGTATTACTAAACCAGTCACCATGTGGCTGGTTGAAACACTGGGGTCCTTTAGACTTTGCATGTTAGAGTTATCCCACCTATCAGCATGAGGCTGGTGGGCTCTGATTATTAGTGAAGGGTTACTCTTGGAGGTGCTAGTTCCCTAGCACATCTGACCAGCAATGCATGTGGGCAAATTGCACCAGATGGGAAAAAGCCCTTAGGTGGCAATCAGGTAGGTACTGTGGTAGTCAAGGTTGAGGAGGTCCTGGGAGACACTGATGTGTAGGCTACCTCTGCTCTTCAGCATGACGGCATGGTCACTTTAAAGCAAAGAAAGGAGGAAAAATCTGGTATTTCTTAAAACCTCTCAGTGAAATACACCCCAAAGTATTTGCTCGAGGTGTATGTTCCATATTATGAGGGAAGGAAGAAGAACTTTTTGAGTCCCACTAAGACAATTTGGTCCTGGTGAATTAACAGATAACTGAGATAAAATGAATTGCAGCCAGTGCCACAAAGGCCCTTCAGAGAGATGCACAAGAGTGACAGCGGAGAGGCAATTATGCCAGGCTTAGGAGGCTTCATGTGGCCCTGCAAGTGTGAAAGTTGCAGATACAAGCAAATAAAGTTTTAAATAGATGAAGAATCCCTAGGTATTAATTAGAACTTGCAAATACACTATGCTCCTGGGGTATTTCTTCCTGTGAAGAATAAATAATCACACAGAAATTCTCTAACAAAGCCAATATATGCAACTTTTGCTGGTTTTGCTAAAGGTCTCCAAATAATTTCAACTATTTCAGCATTACTTGGAGATAATTTTAACCTATTGATAATTCGTTCTTCTTACATCTTTTCATGGTTTGTATCACCTTTTCTATTCCCAAATTTATTGTTTATTCATTGAAGATCAAACATCTGAGAAAGTTACTCCCAAAGGAACAGTAATGACAATAGTTATGTTAATTACCAAAGTTTCATTTATAAATTCACTAGTTTTCTGTGATGTAATCAGATCTTTTCTAAATCCAACACCTAAAGTCTTTTAAGGACTTGGAGATACTCTGTGAATTCATCTAATAGTTATTTTTCTTCATTTATTAAACATTTGCTGATCTCAAGTAATTTAAAATCAAGGAAGTGATCTATTTTTTATGTACTTAATTCTCTGGTGCCTCATCATCTTCAAATAAATGTTTATGAAAAGAAAAAGACGGGGTGTTACTTTGCACTCGTTGCCGAGACAAAATACCTGACGCCCAAAATTAGGGAAGGAAATTTTACAGTTCTCGGGAGTTTCAGTTCATACTTAAGTTGGCTCCAAGATAGCATGGCATGATGGGGCTACAGTTCATGGCGGCTGCAAGCTGCAAGGCACACTGGCAAGAGAGAGAGAGAGAGAGAGAGAGAGAGAGAGAGAGAGAGAGGGAGGAAGGGGAAGTGCAAGAGGAAGACCCACCTTCCCTTACACTGTATCTCAGCTCCACCCCTGGGCGGGCACAGCACTCACATTGTCAATCAACAATCCAATAACAAACCAATAACTCAGCCCCATCAAAATTATATGAGGACTTGGGGGGACATAGCATACCCCATACACAGGGTAATTAAATGAACCTAGAAAGTCAAACTGAACTAAAGGAGTATTTATTATAAGTGTTTGCTGAGGCATGTACTTTGATAGGTACCATTGATTCATACGAAAAATTTTAAGAAATTAAGGAAATTAAAAATAAATGGAAATCTTTTTTTATAAAGAGGACAAAACCAAGGAAAATAGAACAGAATAAAACCAATCAAAACAAATCAGTATAAATGATAAAGGACTTTAAGACCTTATGGTACTAACAATAGTTACTATAACGCCTTTTGTTGTCTTCAGAATAGCTGCATATACCTTTGTACATAGTAAAAATTGAACAGAACAGAACAGAATAGAAACAATAAAAACAAAACAATGAATGCAGTAAAGGACTTCAAAACAAGCCAATACTAAATCCAAAATGGCTACCATAATATGTCTTGCTATCTTCCAAATAGCTGCTCATGCCATCAAATTTAACATAATCAAACAAAACAAAAGAGAATAAAACCCAACCCAACAAAACAATGAAAATGATATGGTTTCCTGGCTGGGATTGCTTCTGGGTGAGGCCTGGTTCTCTCCCTCCGCAGTTCACAAATGGCGCTGACTCACGGAGAAAGGTTTGGGTGTGGCTGTCCTCAGTCTGGCAGCAGCCCGCGCATGGTGCTGGTTTCCAGGTGGGGACCACCTCGTGGTGAGGGTGAGGTCTGGTTCTCTCCCTCTGCAGTCCATAAATGGGAATCTTTAGAGCACTATAAGATATTCTAAAACTAATGCCAAATCAAGTGACACAGACCAAAAATAGTGCAGGACTTTGAAGCCAGTGATGAGCTGGGATCTAGAAACATTAGGAAAGGCTTTATACATATAACCACAGGCCTAGTGTGTGCAGGAAAGTTCCTGTTTAACCTCATTGTTCCAATATATAAGACTGTCTGAGTTACTTTTCTCCTTCCTCAGATAAAATATTCAACACCCACAAGTTAAGGGAGGCAGGTTTCTTTAATTCACAGTTTGTAGAAGTTTCAGTCCATAATTCGCTGCCTCCAAAACAGGGAGGCATGGCAGGCAGGCATTGTAGAGGAGGAACAGTTTATGGTGAGCAGAAGGTAGCAAAACAACAAGGGGCAATACAAGCCTCTTTCTGTCTCTTATGTATCCTGGGTACTGGGCTTAGGGTGGTGCCAAACCAATTATTGGGACTGATTTAGCAACCACCCACCCTTAATCCTAGCACCCTTAGTCCTAGCACTGCACCATAAATCAATCCCACTCTGTATTCCATCACCTCTGAAAAAGCCCCACCCATGACTACATGAGGCTTCGGGGGACACCTAGACACAAGCCATAACAAAGACCTTCTTACTTTTTGCTCAAAAAGTTTACCTGTTTGGGTGATAGATCATTTGATCTCCCTACTTACCCAACAAAATTGAAAGAAACACTAGAATTGAGACTGTGGTGAAAAACAGAAATGTCTTCAAAAGCTATAAAGAACGCGAGAAGAAGGCAAAAGAATACAAATGAATGTAACATGCAGGTGACCAAAAGAACCCCTTTCTGCAGGATTCGAAGTTCCCCATGGAAAATCAAGTGAGATGAAGGTGGTTAGCTCTGGGGGACCTGAAGTAGGGAGTTTGAGATCAGGTCAGACTGAAAGAAGACCTTAATTTCCTAAACATTCAAATCATTATAAATGCATTTACCAATTCACCTCATTTATGGTTAGTCATCAGCTCAAAGCCCTGGGTGTGTGTGACAGAAGATGTTCTGGATCAAATAAGGACATTTCCAGCTATCTAATGTCTTTTTTTTTTTTTAAGTCTTTATCTTTGTTGAGTTGGTTTTCAATCTCACTCGTCTTTCAGAACAAACTCTCTGGAGAAACTGTGTTCTAGTTTGGAGCTTTCTCATAGACCTCTGTCAAGTCCTGATAAAATGCTAAAACCTCAGTAGATCTTCACAGATAAGACCTTAGGTCCATGTCATTTGTAAAGAGTCACCTCTCAGCATAGCTCTGTCCACTAAGAAATACGAATAGTAGGAGGCTGAGGTGATATACTAGGCAGAGTGAGTCCCTAAGAGTAAAAATCTCAATTGTTTTCACATTTTTTCAAATATCTAGGTGATACTGGGTTGCTACCACAAAGTCTGAATTTATAAAGCTATTTGAGGAGCCAGGGATTCAGCTCAGTGGCATAAGTACCTGCCTGGCAAACATGTGGTAGTGAGTTCAATCCCTGGTACCAAACAAACAAACTAAAAAGCTATTTGAGAATAAAGATTTGTGGTTATTGTATTGAAGGCATTAGTGACAGCTGCTAGATAAGTCTAAAGGGTCATACAGAGAGAAGGTTGATCAAATGTATACTGTTCAGTTGAAAACACGCATTTTTCTCAAGTCAATTCTATCAACTCATTCTCATAAGTAACAGTCATGTTTTCATCCAAGTTTTAAAATCTTTTTGTCCTAGTTTCCCTCATCATTTTAAATTTCTCTTTTTTATTCAGCGAATTATCCATCCCTGAAAGTTAGTCTTCTATTCATTTTCTCAACTCCCACCTCCCATTCCTACCACAATTCCCTGCCGTCTTCTCCATTCATTTTTCTCCTGCATCTGTGTGATTTAGAAACATCACTAAGGAGCTGTTAACTCCATCTATTGTTCCCCAGTCACCATCACTTAAGACTATCGATGGGCCACTTCTGAAAGTTCTCTTCTTCTGCTTTCCATGACAAATCACCAGTATCTTGTTTTTACTTCTGTGAACACTTTGAAAGTGACGTCCATGGCTTTGCTTGCTAATCCTTTTGTCACAGTCACTTTCTTCGTCACTGGGACGCAATACCCAATGCCTGCATTTCAAAGGAGGAAAGGTTTGTTTTGGTTCACAGTTGCAGAAGTTCCAGTCCATGGCTGGCTGGGTCCAGGGCAGAAATGGCATGGTGGAAGGGAAAAGCTGCTCCTGTGATGGTGGCCAGGAAGTAGAGAGAGAAGGGAGGAGCCAGAAGGAGAGATGTACCCTTCAGGTCACACTCCCAGTGACCCACCTCTTCCCACCAAACCCCACCTCCTAAAAAGCACATGTAACTATAAACTCAGCAGGGGAGTACAGTGCCCCCAGAGCCAATCACCTTCAAAAAGCCCCCCTCTGAACAAATAAGAACATTGGGAGTCATCCTAGATCTAAATTGTAACTTCTTTCTTTTCTCAATGATTAAGCCTTAGCTCACAATGCTATAACTTCATTTCCTAACCTGAAATTCCCTAAACTCCTGGCTAGTGTCAAGGGACCTGTTTTAGATTTCCATGAGGATATTTAACTAGAGGCTCATTGGTTCTTTTAAAATCTGAGTTTCCTATTTGGTTTCTGTTCACACTGCTCTTTGCTAAATTCTCTATTTTTTTTTTTTTTTAACCACCTAGCCTCTGTCCCTACAAATGTCCATTCTTCCCATCCCCAAAGCTTCAACACTCACTTGCCACACGCCTCTCAGCAGATCTCTGTTACAGCTTTCATGTGGGCTTATTTTCTATGTGACTTTACATCTCTGTGACCACTTGTGGATATAGTTATAAAAGTTACTCATTGGTCTCTCGGTCTATAATTCCCTTTTATACTTCATTTCCCCCCATTACTGAATGTGACATTATCCTTCCTAACACACATCTCCAAGAACATCAGCAAAACCCTTACATAGTGATCCACTTATACCGGATAGAGTACAAACTCGCTAGGCTCAAAATCATGAGTCTCAAGGTCCTGGAGTCTGCTCACCATCACATCTTACTTGCTGGATATTCTTTTTTCCACCCCAGTACACTCTGTCTTGCTCTGTGCCTAAAAGACTGAACTCTACACACTGTAGAGGTTGGAACTTCCAGAGCCTGCTGCATGGGCTTGGTATACTACACTGTGAGTTTTGTTTTGTTTTTTGTTTGTTTTGTACTGGGATTAAATTCAGGGCCTTCTGAGTTATAGGCCCAGCTCTTTTTAAAAATTGAGACAGGGTTTCACTAAGTTGCTAAGTTGCTCAGATTGAGCTCAAACATGTGATCTGCCTCAGTCTTCCTGAGCGCTGGCATCCCTAAGTGTGTTCCATGTCTTGCTTCCCCTGGTCTTGAGTAAGAATTGTATCGATGAATGCAATGCGATTTTACTCCCATTATAGGGCATGCTGCATACCCCAGTGAAGAGGTTTTTGCAGATGTAGTTAAGGTTCCTAAGCAACTGAACTGAATCAAAATGTTGATTGTATTAGGCGAGCCTAATATAATCAGCTGAGGGGGTCTCATAGTCAGGTGGTCTCCTGCTGGCTTGATGAAAGAAGTGATCAAGAGTGAGTTCTACAGCTACAAGATAGTGGATTCAGTCAATAACCACATGAGCATGGAAAAGGATTCTGTGCCTTAGTGAGGCTCTAGGCCTGGCCAGTACTGACTGTGATCTGTGAGACCTTGAGAGCCCAGTCCAGCCACGTTGGGATTCTTGACCTACAGGAACTGAGAAATAATAGGCAAGCATTAAGTCACTAAGCTTGTGGCAACCTGCTACACAGCAATAAACAACTAATACACTGTCCCTTCCCATCAAATTAGGCCAACAGGGCTGCTCACAGATGCTCAGAGAGTAGGAGAGGAGAAATGCTGAGGCATTCATCCTCTGTCAGCTCCCATCCCTGCCAATGATTCTTCTCCAGCTGCAGCATTTGAGGGCCTCAGAGCAGCTTCTCCTGTGCTGGGTGGATCTAAGGCCAGCGAGACCTGCTGTCCCTTCCCATGGCGGGGCTTCATACTTCACTCTCTTACCATTCTCCCTCCACGCTGCCATGAGTTTTTACAATATTCCTTTGTTAAACTCCCTTCACCTGCCCCTCTAGAGGGTACCATCACTTTGCTGTAGGGCCCCTGCCTGAAGAACAGATTGACCTTCCAGTACTGCCTTATTTCTACCCAAACCCACCTCCAAATTGGTGCTACCTCCTCACATTCCTCAGAACCCTATCCTGCATTTTTTCCACCTGATGTCTTGGTTTAAGTATGTCCCACTGAATGAACTGAGAGGGTATTATTGTGGTAGTGGTCACAGTGGGAGGCAAAAACACGAATTCGAGAATAAACTATCGTTTTTGCTATTTGCTAGCTGTGTGGCCTTGGGGAAATGGCTTAACATCTCCATTCAGTTTGTTTATCTGTAAAATAGAGTTAATAATACCCACTGTGCAAACTTTATAGGAGGATTACATGCAATAAATAACAAATGGAAAGCATCTAGTACCTACAGCTCGGTAATTAATGATGTTGATGGAAAGTCTGCGCTACAAATGCTGATATTGGTCAGAAGGATACCCACTGAGCTTATTAAAATTCTATGTACCCAAATATTCCTCTGGAATGCTCTCACTGTATCTTCTGAGTCCCCATTTCAGAACTCAGATGGCTGTTCATTAAAACTGCAGCGATAGTTCATTTCTCACTTCTTTTAAAGTTCTTATCTCATATGCCTTGTATTTAGTCTTTACCTGTGAACACGTCATTTTATCCCACTGAAGTCTAAATAAACTATGTGCAGAGATTGTGTATATTTGTATTCACTGGGACCTAAGTGACATAGAGTCATGGGTTTTATCACTGCTCAATAAAATTTGAGGAGTGTTTATGTGAAAAATATTGTGGTTAACTCTTTAGAAGCTAATCAACACAAGATCAAAACATTTTGGATGTCACTGGCCAGATAAGACACCTATATTGTTATATGGTAATTAAATAATGTTCAGTGGATAAGCTAAAACAGTATCTCTTGGCCAACCTTGGCTCCTCATGCATCTAAATCACTGCATTCTATCTATCCTTCCTGATGTACACAGGTGTAAGTTTGATGAAATGAATGTTCTTCTTCTCGGTGGTGGCTCCTGGTTCTTGTAAAAGAAACTCACCAAGGCAAAGTAAGCAGGGCTGGAGTTGGGTGTCACATAGTAATAAATGACACATACGCTAAAAGCCAAGAGGTTTCTTAAGGGAGTTGCTACAGGTTTCAGTGGAATGACAATTACAAGGTAGATGGATCCTGTCATGCCTGCTGTGACCTTTACAATACATGAGGATCATTATTTCAGTGTTAATTTGCATAATGGTTGGCCTAGCAGGAACAATGCTAATAGCTGCAGGATGCAATAAAATTAAACATTATCTGGGCTGAACTGCTAAAGGAAAAGTTGCCAAAGTATGACTCTTTAAGCACTTAATTTCGTCTCAGGTCATGTCCACACACAAATACAGATTTCCGGTATCTCTTGAAAAACTAGCAAGAAGGGATTGGAATGGAATAGCAACAACAGTCTTTGTCTCTATGTAGAATCTTTACCTTGCAGTCTTTGCACTTTTCCCTGTCCTATCTGAGACATCTGAATTTGCAACTTCACTCCCCACAACTAAATACCCACCCCCACCCACGCCTATACCTCGCTACATGTACTGCAGACACATCACATCTGATAAACTCCGAGAGAATGAATCTCAGCATCAGGACTCAAGACCTTTGAATAAGCCTTTGAAAAAGAGATGCAACTAGGGTAGCAGTAGTTGATACACTGGAAGCAAAGAGACAGTGTGGCCTCCAAGTATCAAATCACCCCAAAGTCTAAGTTGCAAGTGGAAGGCAGCCAGTAGATAAAAGAACGAAAAGAAAGGCATTATCTCTATTTAGGTTTATCAATCCTGACTATTGCTGTTGCCTGGAAAACGTACTCTACATCAGCCTTGTACTTTGTACCCAAATCCGCCTTTGCAGACCAATTAAACTACTTCTTCAATTAAGCTACTTCTTTCTCACTAGCGTTGCAACTCGCATCCACCACAAGAGGGCAGCCATATCTAAAAAACAATCAGCGGGCCTTGCTTTTAAAAGGGAGAAATAGGGCCAAATCATAGGAAAAAGTTCTGCTTTGAAAAAGTATTCAGCAGTCTCTCAGAAATCGCATGCCCCACATAAAGGCGGGTTGTGGTGGGTGATACTGACACGGGATAGAACGTCCAGACATGTAAATTTCCCCTCAGATTTTTGACTATCAAAATCCAGTACACTGACAAGGTATCCATTTCTCAAATTATGAAAGCCTAAAGCTGCCAGACATCTTTGATGTCATCACCAGATTCATTTTTCATCCTTTCTTGGGGTGTGTCCAACAGCTATCAGCTTTCTCTTCCTCTTTGAAAGCAACATGCTGATTTAAGTCTCATATAGGTTTTATGTAGTTTTGTTTTTAAAACCTCACTGATGACAGAAGCAATTGTTAACTTCTCATTTAAACTCGATGGGGAAGGAAATGGTTTCGGAAGTATCATAAACACTTTTTGACTTAAGTGTCTATGAGCAGAACATGCT
Source organism: Dasyprocta punctata (assembly GCA_004363535.1). NCBI lineage: Eukaryota > Metazoa > Chordata > Mammalia > Rodentia > Dasyproctidae > Dasyprocta > Dasyprocta punctata. The sequence goes on along the minus strand of RJWM01004418.1, from coordinate 83,662 downwards.
TTACTGCCGACTTGGTTGGTGTCCAATGATTCAGAGTGACAACTTCCATGGCACTTTTGTTTAAGGAACAAAGTAGTATATTCCTGAATATTTTACCCCCCTTCTTCTTTTTCCTAGTAGGCAGGCATCCTCCAAAATACCTCATTTGACCTTTATACTTTCACAAACAGTGACTGCCCAACTCCCCTCTGTGGGTTGCTAATCCAATTTATCTGAGCGGAGCCTAGAATTATTTTAGCTCTCCAACTGAAAAAAAAAAATGTCTTCTCTGTCTCTACTGTGCAGGCCTGAAAGGTCTGCCATAGAGCCCCACGGTACCTATCCGGCCTTTTCAGCCTTTGGCTTTTGGGATCATGTGAGCAACTTCCTGGTGCTTCTGAAATCCCGGGAGGGATGACAATTCCCAGGAGAGCTTCACGGTGCAGCAGCCTTGGGGAGTCTTTCAGCCAAGGAAGACAGGTGACTTGGCCACATGTCTCCCCTTCTGGGGACCTGGTGGAATGGGGTGGGGTAGAAGGCTAGAAGGTCCAAATTGTCTTGTACGCTTAGCTCACACCGTGCTTTATTGTACCTTCCTCTGAGCTGCTTATCGCCTGCCTCAGAGTTGGGTAAGATAAATATCACAGTGATTGCTACCATAAAAGAAAGAAAGAAAGAAAATTCTCCCCATCCTCCTCTGTCCCGCCGCCACACACACACAGTGCACTTAACACACGGCACGAACAGGAGACAGTCGTGTCACTCACACCGACCTGTTCATAGAAACCGGTGCCTTCCTCTGTATGATTACATAAATAAACATTTACAGAAACCTATGCATACATTTTTGTAAATTAGATGGTATTTGAATATAAATGTATCCATGTATTTACGTAAATGTGAATGCACAGAAATGCATTTACATTTGTAACTAGGCAAATCTGCGTTCATGCTTAAATAACACCCACTTTCCAGGCTTATTTTCTTTAAATTCTCCCGCCCCTGAAAACACAAGTGTTTACCGCATCTCTAAGCCAAGATACCTTGTAACCCGATTTCTTTAAAAAAAAAAAAAAATAAAATAAAACAAAAAAAACCAGACTAGTACAGAAAAACTTCAAACCGAAAGTTGGATAACGGGCCGGTGGGGACACAGAGGCCGAACCGACATCTCAGCTGGATTTCGCGAAGGAGTCCTCTGCAGGGTCCGGCGATGCAGTAGCTCTGCTCTCCGCGGCCTCGCGCCCCCGCCCTCCGCCCCACCCCACAGCGGCCGCCCGGGCGCGCCGTCCACACCCCTGCGCGCCGCTCCCTCCCTCCTTTCGGGGATCCCCGGCGAGCGGCGCTGCCGAGGGGGAGGTGTTCGCCCCGGCAGAGGCAGCCGGCAGGCGGCGTCCCCTTTAAAAGCCGCGAGCGCCGCCGCCGCCGCCGCCGCCGTCGCCGGAGTCCTCGCCCCGCCGCGCCGCGCTCCGCGCCTTCACTCGCAGCGCCGCCCCGGACGCCCGCAGTCCCAGCCGCGGCCCCCGCGCGCCCTCTGGGCGAGCGCCGCGCGGAGCACAGGGAGCGACCCGCGCGGACTGGAGCCCCCGGCCGGGTGCGCCGCGTCGCTGTGGCCTCGGCTGCCCGGGCCGCGCCGGACTCGCGCCCAGGCGCGCAGAGCGCCGCGGAGCCCCGAGCGGAGCCCGAGCACCGCGATGCCCGGCGTCCCCCGCCGGGGAGCCGGAGCTGGGGGTGCGCCGGTCGAGGTGTGACCGGACCCGGGGCTGGCCGCGATCGGCACTCGGCCCGAAGGGTAGGAGAGCGCGGCCGTCCGCCCCCACCGCCCGGGACTCGGCCGGAGCCGCTGGAGAATGCGCCCGAGGACGGCGGGACGCCGAAGCCGCGGCGGGTGCCCCCGGCGAGCGCGCGTGGGGCAGCGCTGGAGGAAGGCGGAGTGATGCGGGGGCGCCGCCCGCCCGGCACCCAGATCGTCGCTGCGCCCTTCCGCGGACCCGGCGTCGCCCAGGATGGCCGGCCCGAGCCCGGCACCGCGGCGGGGATAGCGCCGAGCGCCCGAGCCCCGAGCCCCGGAGCCGGCCGCGCGTCCCGAGAGCTCCGGTGCCCGAGGACGGCGACAGCACCAGCCTCTCCTCTCCCCGCCCGTCCTTGCCCGGCCCCGCACTCCTCCCCCTGCTCGCGGCTGTGTGTCAGCACTTGGCTGAAGACTTCTTGAACTTGCAGGGAGAGTGAGTGACTCGTGCTCCCTGGCAGTGCCCGTGCCTCTCGCCGGCCGGCGGATCCAGCCGGGTCGTCCCTGAGCCCCGCCACCCCGCGCCGGGCCGACCCGGGACGCTGTTCCCGGCGCGAGGAGGTGACTGTGCGGCCAGGAAAGGGGACGGACACCCGGTCCCTCGCCGGCCTTTCGGACAGAGCTTTTTCCATGTGGAGGCTTTTTCAATGGACGTGTCTCCGCGTGCTTCCTAGACGGACTGCGGTCTCCTAAAGGTAAAGGACGCGGGGCTGGGGCCGGGCCCCGGCCAGGGTGGGGGACGCGGCTCCCGGCGCTGCGCCTCCGGAGTGGGACGGGCTGGACATAAACAGACCCCGGCTGGTCCACGTGCAGCGCAGCGCTGCGGGGCGCCCCCGCCCCACCGCCCCAGACCCTCTCTCCCCATTGGAGTGTATTATCAAGGCTGTTAACACTTAGACGTTTAAAATCAGGTCAAGAAATCTCTCTGGCCCCAGAATTTCAGCCGTTAGTCGCCAACCTGTACTTCTGGCCTTGGCGATCCCTTATTCATTCTTCAGATTTCTTCAGGAGATCCGCGGTCTCCACCCGGAGAGGAAAAGGCCGGGAGTTGGAGTTCACGTATTTATTTCCACAAGTGCGAGGGGCCAGTGGTGCCGTGCCAGTGTGTTTAACAGCTGACATGTGCATTAGTAGATAGTGACCATGTACAGGATCCCAGGAAGCCACTTGTGCTTCTGGATGGCGCGAGGGTGACGGGGTGGCCGGTTGTTCACCACTAAGGTGAGGGGCGTGGGCACCAAGTTGCAAGCGCCTTCAGAAGTTGCGGGCTTGGGTTTACAGGTCTGGAAGTTACAGACGCGCGCGTGGGTATGTGTGAGAGTGGTGGTGTGTTTGCGAGGAAGTTATATACAGTGGCTCTCAGGAAGTCACATGCACTGGTGATGCGTATTAATATGCAAGTGAGCGCTGGACAGTGTGCGGGTTTGTAGGGAACCAGGGTGCCAGACAGAGGGTCATTTTTGCCAGATTTCCAGCACCGGCTGTCGGAGCTGGTGTCATAGGCAAAAAGGTGGCAGTCGCAGACTCTGCTTGGCTGCGGGCAAAACCCCTAATGAGAAGTCGGATGGGTGAGAATGGGATAGGAGGGGGACAGTTCTTAGGGACAGGCGACCCTTCCAACGATGCGCGCCAGGAGGGCACCCTGGAGGCAGCGGCGGCGGCGCAGAGCCCGGGGCCGCGGGGGCGGGCGGGCGGGAAGACTGGGCGGGGAACTCGGGTGACTCACGTCGGCCCTGTCCGCAGGTCGACCATGGTGGCCGGGACCCGCTGTCTTCTAGCGTTGCTGCTTCCCCAGGTCCTCCTGGGCGGCGCGACCGGCCTGATTCCCGAGCTGGGCCGCAGGAAGTTCTCGGCGGCGTCGTCGGGCCGCCCCTCGTCCCAGCCCTCGGACGACGTCCTGAGCGAATTCGAGTTGCGGCTGCTCAGCATGTTCGGCTTGAAGCAGAGACCCACCCCCAGCAGGGACGCCGTGGTGCCCCCTTACATGCTGGACCTATACCGCCGGCACTCGGGCCAGCCCGGCGCGCCCGCCCCGGACCAGCGGCTGGAGAGGGCGGCCAGCCGCGCCAACACGGTGCGCAGCTTCCACCACGAAGGTGAGGCGGGAGCGGCGGGACCCGGTCCCGCAGGGGCGCGCTGCCGGGGCGCCGCTGACCTTTCCGCTCTTGCTTGCCACTGAGCGCGCAGCCTGTGCAGCAGGGGAGCCCGGGATTCCCCTCCAATGCCTAGGCACCCTTCCCCTGGCCGGCGGCCAGGAGAATAGCTCCTCCCCCAGGAACCCGAGAGGCATCTAGAGATGGGGAAGGTGAGGGTCAGAGGCACGCCCCCAGTCAGCTAAACACGCCAGAATTCCACAGCGGGAGCCAGAGAGGGATTGGGATTTCTTACAATCTGTTTGGAAACCCTTGCTCTATAAATCTGTGTCTTGTTTAAGCTGGGGATTCGGCTTTAGACACAGCCAAGGGTAGAATTTTCAGAGATAGTAGTATTGAAAAATCAAAGCCCAGGGCCTCAAAGACTTTCTAATTTACAGTTGATCTGGACCTGGTTTGGAAGGTTTCGAATCCCTATTTAATCCTTGTGGGAGATCCATTCTGAAATCAATCTTATTGTTTTCACAATGACTTTTTTTTGCCCTGCCCTTAAATCTTAAGCTATGGGTAGAGACAAGGCAAGCCTTCAGATAAAAGCTTTTGCAGCAGCTGCCTGCTTCCTTCATGTGCAGTGAAATATGGACTTTTTTTTTGCTGTTATGATATTTAGTGTGGTTTCCGAAGGTAGGCTATTTCTGCTTGTTTCATCAGAAAGGTATTCAGTGGATGTGAAATGTCTTAGAGCAGCTACTGACATCTCTTGAACCTAAGTTCTTAGAGCAATTAGTCAAACACTGGTTCAATCTCTGTTCTTTTGATAGAGTCTTAAAGGCCCTTTTAAAATATCCTCTACCCAGAGAATGATATCCTTCAAGTTCTAGAAAAGAGGGCAGAAGGTAAATAGGTGCATGTCACAGAGCACCTATTTGTAGACTGTTAGGGAGTGGGGAATACAGTTCCCTTTTGCTTGCCTTGCCCTACTGGGGTGGTCTTTTTCAAGTGGACATCTATGCACTATTAGAATCGAATTAGAAATGGCACAGCCCCAAGTTTTTCCCAGTGTGAAGGAAGACATACTTGTGAGAATCTGGGTTGATAATGAGAAGAAGTCCTAAAGGTCAGGGGATAAATGCCTTCATCAAGGCAGGTACTAAATGAATCCTTCAGTTCCAGATCCACTTCACAAATGCCCTCTACTAGCAGAAGTCAGAGATTTTCTTCCAAATGCAGTCAGACCTCTTTCTACTCCCTTAGGATTCCCCATGGAAAGCTGAAGTTGTCTGTTGCTTTACACAGAAATGTTTTCATTTGTGTACATTCTGTTGGCCTAACCCAGAGATGATTATAGAGCCAGCTCATTATTCCCATGTGATGCTGATTAGGAATAGTTTTTCTGGATAGAAAAGTAGCAAAGCATAACTTTTTAAGCTACCTCTTCTGGAAATTTAGCATGGAAACCATCCTTAACTTTATTTATAAGACCAGGAAGATACTGTGACTTCTTTCTACCTTAAAAGTCAGGTCACTTAAGTAATACCTAAGACATTCAATTGAGTGCTGATTGCATCAAGTCTGCGTATTTCTCTTACTTTATCTAGAAGTGACTTGATCAAAACTTAGATGATATATTATTCAAATATTATTTTAACTTAAATGTGTGCTTAGTTCTTAAATTGAATTCACGTCTTTAAAGATGGGAATGTTATGTGTCAAACAGTACAGCAATTACCAACTAACTTAAAGTCAGCCTGCAATAATAACTTTACATCTTAGCGCATGCAAATGATAGAAAAAAGCTGTGTAATGTTGACCCTCATTTTCACCAAATCCCTTTCTTTTCTCATTGTGACAAGAATACCATCATTAGTCTGGATATAGCGCTTTTTGAAGGCTATTCATTGTTGTGTAACCAAGAATTTGATTTTTATAAGCATCCTTATACCACACATGCTACTAAAAATCTTTTAATAAACCATGTGATTAAGGCTTCTGGCCCCAAAGCAGAATTTAGTTTCTACAAGGTTAATAGACCTCACTTGCTAAAGAACCAAAAGGACCCTATTAAAGTACTTGTTGAGGGTTTTTTTTTTTTTTTTGGTAAGTAATGTCAGATGATTTGGTGGAATTTTGAGACAAGAGACGCATGGATGGAGTTCTTTCAGCTAATGTATGTATGTTCAGACTCCAAAATTTGTGATTTGAGACACCATTATCAGTTGTCATTTCTCCAGTTGGACATTATTTCAGTCCTTTCTACAGTGGCTTGGGGAGGGCACAACCTGTACTAAAGTTTTCTTTCTTCAAAGTCATTAAAAATGCATCATTCATATGGGTCTTTTAGGACTGCACTGAGTATAGAAAAATCACCTCACCAACTGGAAAGACTGGGTTGTACTTTGTTGCCCCTATAATCACACTGATGTTGGTTGATTTCATTGGCTCTGCAAAAAGCCTTCATGCTTTGCTGAAAAGCCCAGAACATAGAAGTACCATGTGCTTGTTCTCCAGACTTGGAAGGGCACAGTCTTCCTTATTGCATAAAATAGCTGCATTATTTGCCTCTGTGACTGAAGTTTTCACATAGAGATGAATCGTGTTCCCACAAATGTAATTACCTTGCAACTATCTATATGAGAAAGTTTGAGAAACAACCTTTGCTCTGTGAAGGAGAATGCATGTCACAGATTCTCAGTGTGGATGCGGATGTGTAGACACCCTCAACCAGTGCTCATCTTCCCTAGCACCCCAGGTGGTACAGTGTGATTCCAAAGGCCGCATTGGGCAGGACAGTTGCTGTGTTGGAAAATGCTCTTGGAGATTGAACTTTGGTGCTCCATGAGAGTTCTTGGTATTGATGTTGTTGGTTCCACTTCTTTTTTTTATAATTCTGCCTATTCCTTCTTGATTCCTTCTCACTGAACTGCTTTGTCTCATGGACTTGGGCTTTGGGTATTTCAGTAAGTAGTAGTAAGAAGGATGGTGGTCATTGCAGAGGTGCTGGTGTGAAGGGCGAACAGGGGCCAAATCAGAGTTAATGAGGACTACCAGCCTCTTCTTTGCTTTAGTTGCTACTTCCTTTGTTGTCTCAAAATCAAAAAACTTAGTCTTTGTAAACTTTTGCATTCCATCCCTTTATTTCTCAGTTCAATACTTATTGTACCTTCTACACAAGATCAAGGAGCTATCGTATACAGCCCCTTGAGTTTTTTTGTAAGGCAGAGATTTCCAACCTTAGTGATTTTCTAGAATATTTGCAAACATTGTTACTGTTTTAGTGTAGAGATTTTTTTATTTTGTTTTGTTTTTTTATGCAAAGACTGTTCCCAGATTCTCAAAGCATAATGATAACTTACTTTTAAAATAAAGCTCACCATGCTTTAGGGCAGAAATACAGTTACAAAAAGAAGATCTGCATGGCCCAGAGGACCTGTGCCACTTCACTTTCTGGCTCATTTGGTTCTGTCTACTGTCTGCACCATGCCTGGGTAGTCAGGTTCCTATCCTCTAGTTAGGAGAGAACTTCCTCTGCAGTTGCCACTGCACTAAATATTAATGTGCCTGGATAGTTTTGACTGTTGCTTGAGGCTTTAACTCCTCCCCTGTGAGCCAGTGCCGTCTAGTGGCTGGAAACTTGGGCACCTCAGTACACTCCAGTTCATAGCCCTGTGACCTTAGGCAAGTTACATAACCTCTCTGAACTATCTCACTTACACAGTCGAGGTGATCATGGTTCCTCTCTAATCAGTTTGTGGTGAGATGATTCATGCAACGTTCGGAGCACAAGACTGTCCCTAAAAAGCAGCCAATTAACATCATTATGATGACTTTTTATGCTATATTTTCCCTTTCTCTAGGGAAGAGGAGGCCAGAGTAGATCTCTCCTACACCTTTAGATAATTTTGAAGTAGATGGTGAATAATCGACATAGTGCAGATGATTAAATTAGGGCTTCACTTGGGGAAGACAGGTCAGACTTTTGCCTTATTTTCTTCATTTTCCCACATTTTCACAGCCATGGCTCTATCCACCTGGTTGATAATGTTAGAGGTTCATAAACTCAGGTTGAAACTCCTGAAACCTCTCAGCTAGTTCAGCTGATTCAACAAGGGATATTTACAGGGAATTAACAACTGTATAAGCCTCCCCAAATCATAGATTACCTACACTGTATTTTCAGAGTCCCCAGGCTTGCTGTGATTTGTAGATGTAATTGGCTTTGTTTCAAATAGGTTTGAAATCCTCCACCCTCAAGAAAACATTGAAACTTTTCTCTTGGGGGGAGGAGGTGGCGTGTGCCCTACCCTTGGGCATTGATTTCCTGGGGTGGGGAGATTTCTGTGAGCACAAGTGACTTACAGCAGTGACCGGAGTCTGTTGTCCTAGTGGAGGCCTCTGTGGTGAGAGTAGGATGGGGGTTTTTCAAGGATTAGCCTGATGCAAGTGCAATTGAAGTTTGCAGAAAGGGCTTTGTGTGGCCTGTTACTATGTAAGAGTGGAATTTTCTCCTTTGCTGAGGCCACTAAGCCCGTCTGCTTTGCTAAGTCTTCTTACCTCCAGTGAAAATTTGAACTATGGGAAATTGCTGTTTTCTGTGTTTCTGGTTGGAGAGTGGCACTTTTCTATGACTTTATCTTTATTTTAGAAGGTTATTGTCTTATTGTATGCCTGTTTTTATACTCATCTTCCAGACTTCATTTACTTCTCTCGCTCATACTTACCTTGGAAATTGTCCCTTCATTCTCCTCCTCCAGCATGTGCTGAGCACGTCTTTCCTTCTTTATGGACTGGGATTTGGGACTTTGTGATTTCTCCAGTTACTCTGATGAATATTGAGCTGTTCATGGAGTGCCCTGGGTCATTTGCCTTTCCTTTCCCCTCTTGTGAAAGAACTGGGAGTGTGTCTCAGTGTGCTGGCGTCAGGAAGCAAAAAGCTCAGCTGGGTTCTGGTTTGGTGTGTGGGGTTTGGGGGAGTACTGCTGCTTTTCACATTCTCACAAAGTGCCTGCAGCAGAAACAGTGGCTCCTGGGTGGTAGGAAGAAGGGACTTTAAAAAAGAAGCAATGCTTGATACTTGTTTGGGCCACTGGAAGGAGCCCTGGTCCTTTTGGTGGGAGAGAGATTTTAGTGATCACACCTAGTCCAAAGAACATTGGCTTACAGGGGGCTTCAGAATGTGGGTTGATCTGGAAAAGTGTCCCCAAGAATTTTGGATTATGGGACACCAAAGGATTGTGGAGAATTATCCTTTGGGCATGGTAGTCTCCATGTCTAGAAGACTTTTAGAGGACCCTTCTGTTTGAGTCTTTCTCTGGCCTACTGTAGCCTGAACTGTTACTCCTTGGCCAACACTAATGGTTCTATGCATGCTCTTATATTTAGCAGAAAGGCACTTTACAAAGGTAGTCCTCTGGCAATGCTTGAATGTGGAAAACATCCTTTAAAACCTTGACATCCAGCGTGCGTTTCATCAGCTGGAAACATCCTTTTAAGAGCTCCCTGGGAATGCAGAACTCAGGCCTCTCCTCAGACCCACTGAATTAGCATCTGCATTGCAGATGCAATGGTTCCAAGTTACTTCTGAAAGCTGAAGTTCAGCAGCAGTGTATGAAAGCATCACTCCATACCTTGGGCTCCAGGTGAACTCAGTGCTTCTGCTGAGGCTGGAGTGACTGGCCCTCTGGTGGGGAAGGTTCATGCAGGAGTGAGTCATCTGACATTGACTCTCCTTTTGCATGTAGACCAGTGGTGGCGAACCTATGGCACGCATGCCCCAGCTTGCTGTTTGTATCATTGAAAGCTCTCAAATGTTTGCCATCACTAACCTAGACTCTGTGAACAGCCATAGCTCTTTGTTTTTATGGAAAATATAACTGTAAAATTAAAAAAAAATCTCTTCTTATGGCATAGAACTATGTCAAAATGTATTTTGTTAGCACTTGAGTTGAGGTCCTAAATGAGACAGGTAACTTTTTTTTACACAGATAATAGGATGCAGTAAACCTAGAAAAATATAAACCCAAATATCTCAAATTCTAGTGTATTTACTATCGATTCAGTAATAATATTGTGCCCCTGATGATCTGTAAATTACAAGCATTTAAGTTGCCAAGTATTTTTACTTGGAAAATAATATATCTTAGAACTGCAGTGCAGGAATCTGAATGAGACAGACTGTTATGCAAAGTCCTTTCAATGACTCTGAAATAATGATAATCGACATAGAAAAATGATTTTGTAATAGAATGAGATTGCTCCTAGTATCCTGAAACACAGAATGGTATTTTTTATTAATTTTGTCTTTTTTTTTCTATTGTACAGTCTGTTTTTGGGGTAGTCATGTTTTTTTTAATATGGCTGATAAAACATAAAGAAAATACAAACAGAAGACAAAGTCATTTTTTTCCCAAAAGCATTCGAAATGAGATTTTGATTTTTGAGGTCATAAGGAGGTGAGAGAACAAACAATCAGGAAGCTGTTTCTCTGGAAATTGTTTGACTTTAATTACTACAGTTCCTAGTACCACCCATGCGTTTCCAAAGTAGATCCTTGTAAATGCTTTTGTCTCTGGACTTTTGAGTAAAATGGTAGGGTGTGCTTTGCAAAATGTCATCGGTGATGTTGAGTTTCAGAGTCTTTAATTAGGAAGCTGAAATCTGTATATCAAGATTTGTAAATCATCTAAATTGCAGAGTAATGTTTTAGAATATTGCTTAAGGGATTGACATTAAAGCCTTTTTTTTCCTTAAAGAAATGCAATAATTTCCTCAACTCCTCACTCATTAGACCTCTACTGACTATAGTCCTGACTTTTTTGCCCTCAAGTATGTGAATTCCAAAGAAATGTTTCAGCATTTTCCCCATTATTATAGCTGCCTGGAAACCATGTCCTTGTATTGGATCAAAAGCATAATAATTAATTAGGAAATTTGTTTCGTGGCATGCATGTTGACATGACCATATAAATACAGGAGAGTGTATTTTTTAAATGATTCTTTTCTTTCCTCTCTCTCTCTCTCTTTTGCCCTGTGTGTGCTAGCAAGCACTCTACTTCTGAGTTACAGCCACTCTTGAAGTTTTTATTTTCTGGTTGCAGACTTTTGCATGAGCTGAATCAAATCCTTCAATGAGATTCAAACATTCTCATGCCTAATCAGGTTATTACTTCTTGTACTGAATGATTTGTCTTCTTTTCTTCCCCATTTTTATCAAATTAGAATCCTTGGAAGAACTGCCAGAAGTCAGTGGGAAAACGACCCGGCGATTCTTCTTTAATTTAAGTTCTATCCCCACCGAAGAGTTTATCACCTCAGCAGAACTTCAGGTCTTTCGAGAACAAATGCAGGAAGCTTTGGGAGACAATACCAGTTTCCATCACCGAATTAATATTTATGAAATTATAAAACCTGCAACAGCCAACTCGCGATTCCCGGTGACCAGACTTTTGGACACCAGGTTGGTGAATGAGAATGCGAGCCGGTGGGAAAGTTTCGACGTCACCCCCGCGGTGATGCGGTGGACCGCGCAGGGACACGCCAACCACGGGTTTGTGGTGGAAGTGGCCCATTTAGAGGAGAAGCGTGATGTCTCCAAGAGGCACGTCAGGATTAGCAGGTCTTTGCACCAGGACGAACACAGCTGGTCACAGATCCGGCCCTTGCTAGTAACTTTTGGCCACGATGGGAAAGGTCATCCTCTTCACAAACGAGAGAAGCGTCAGGCGAAACACAAGCAGCGCAAACGCCTTAAGTCCAGCTGCAAGAGACAGCCGTTGTACGTGGACTTCAGTGACGTGGGGTGGAATGACTGGATTGTGGCCCCTCCGGGCTATCATGCCTTCTATTGCCAGGGGGAGTGCCCTTTCCCGCTGGCCGATCACCTCAACTCCACTAATCACGCCATTGTTCAGACGTTAGTCAACTCTGTGAACTCTAAGATCCCCAAGGCGTGCTGTGTCCCCACGGACCTCAGCGCCATCTCCATGCTGTACCTTGATGAAAATGAAAAGGTTGTGTTAAAGAACTATCAGGACATGGTTGTGGAGGGTTGCGGGTGTCGTTAGCAAAGCAAAATAAAATAAGTAAAATATATATATATATATATATATATATATATATTTTAAAAAAAACAAAAAAAAAAAAACCCTCCCCAACCCCCCTCCCCAACCAAAACCAGCTGACACTTTAATATTTCCCAATGAAGACTTTATTTATGGAATGGAGTGGAAAAAAAAAAAACACAGCTATTTTGAAAATATATTTATATCTACGAAAAGAAGTTGGGAAAGCAAATATTTTAATCAGAGAATTATTCCTTAAAGATTTTAAAATGTATTTAGTTGTACATTTTATATGGGTTCAACCCCAGCACATGAAGTATAATGGTCAGATTTATTTTGTATTTATTTACTATTATAACCACTTTTTAGAAAAAAATAGCTAATTTGTATTTATATGTAATCAAAAGAAGTATCGGGTTTGTATATAATTTTCCAAAAGTCATAGTCGTTTTCAGTTGTGTGTATTTAAGATGAAAAGTCTACACGGAAGGTTACTCCGGCAAAGTGCCCAGCACATTTGCTTTTTTTTTTTTTTTTTTTTTTTTTTTTTTTTTTTTTTTTTTTTTTTTTAAAAAAATAATTTTAAATTTAAAAATTAAAAAAAAAAAAAAAAAAAAAAAAGAAAGAAAGAAAAAAAAGCGGATAATCCACTCTGCTGACTTTCAAGATTATTATATTATTCAATTCTCAGGAATGCTGCAGAGTGGTTGTCCATGAGAACTTTCATCCTTATTAGGCGGAGTATTTGGATAAGAATCAGACGTTACTGGTGTGATACAGAATCCCCTCCCCCACCCCTTCATTTGCAGAGAGAATAAAACAGGACCAATAGCAAGAATTAGGAAAATGATGACCATGCAGTAAGGCGAATGATGGCTTTCTGTTCTTCTTCCCTAAACTAAGGATCTCTTCCAGGGCAATGATCTGGCAGAAGTAGTAAATAAAACATAAGATGACTTCCTTATTGATATTGTGGTGATGTATATTTAAAATTGATAGCTTGTGGCCCTCATCAAGAGTTGAAAATGGATTTGTTGAAAACAGCAGGGAGCTGTTTATGGCCCCAGAGTACTCAATTTTCTAACTTTGCCCCAGACGTAACAAAATCATGCACATTATGTTTGCTGCCTGCACCTTGTTCTCCAACCGATCGGCTTGCTTTTCTTTCCAAGGTTACGTGTTTGAACACATTTCTCCAAATGTTAAACCTATTTCAGATAATAAATATCAAAGCTCTGGCATGTAGAGTCCATCCTGCGCGACAGAGTGGTGTGTTTGTACGGCGCTCACTCACAATGCTGACCTTGTGTGTGCATTTTGTTTCTGCAGTTACTTATTCCAGAGACGGGGGGTGGGGAAACGATAAAAAGAGTGGTTGAATGATTGTGAGCAAGTGATTTAAAAAGTCGTATTTACACGGAAGGAATTCCCAGTGATTTAGTATTGTTCATAATCTCTTTAGGGCAGGAAGATTTAAAAGAAAACCAAAGCCTACAAAACAAGCAAAGCCCGGGGAACCTAAGATAAAGTTTCAGAGATGATATCCCATGCAGTGGAGGTACTGGTGCCAAAAAATTAGAAAGGGAAAGTGTCTGAGATCAGCTTCTGCGGGAACATCTGCCAGTTGGCCTGAAGCCCAAGCAGAATGAAGTCAAATTAGGCTGCTCAGAGTGAACGCTTAGCAGTGCAGAGCTCCTGTGCCCCAGCTAGGAGTCAAAAGCCAGGAAGGGTTCCGTGGTTGCGTTTGTAAGACCAGGGAACCCACAGCTCCTGTTTTACTGGCAGTGTTTTAGGTCAATTTCCTGGTCACTGTGTCCCCTCTAATCCATGATGCTGGAAACCTAGTTCTAATCTCCACTCTTAACTCCTGCCTCCAAACTGACCTTAAAAATTAGTGTTTGTAAAGGAACAGACTTATAATCAAACTCTTCCCAAGAGTTTCAGGTAACAATGAACGTAGGTACCTTTTGGGTAGGGGATGCTGAGGTTCTGTATGTCTTATTTATAAATTAATGACGTAGTATTCTTTAAAAATCTTGCTGCCTTTGACCCTACTCATGGCACTGGCATAGGTGGAATCATTAGAATCAAATACAGAGGAGGGGTCCACTACATCCTCTGGTCTTTCACTTGCTTGCTATGGATATGAGGGACAGATTGCAATCTTAACATCTTAAAAAGCAATTACTTGCATTTTTCCATTTCTGAATTCTCTAGATGAGAATGTGAGACTGTAGCACAAGAATTTCACCTTTTGACAGTTCCATCCACCCTTTGGATTTCTCTGTTTTATAGGTTCTGATTTTCTAAGCTAAAATTGCTTTTAGTAGCACCTGCTCAAATGTGATCTCTTGCAATACAGATCTGTATATTTAGTATCTATATAAACTTAATATATGAGTGTAAGTACACGAAGATGTTTATAATACATATCACATATGTGTACCTGATGGCATTTTCAGTTTCAGTTTAGTTTTAAAGGTTTTATAATAATTGAGGACTCTGACCCTCTTGGCAGCTGACAGGAAAAGCAACTTTCTTATATATATTCTGTGTCCTTCCAGACAGGTTAGCTCTCGTTCTTCATTTTGAAGAACAGGGTAATAACTAATGTCATGACAATTTCTAGAATTTCAGTCATAATTCTGCAGGATCTTTCCAATCACTTTAGAGCTGGCTTAAAAACCAGCATGTAGTATTTTCTGAATTTTCAGGGATCATCTTTCAAAATTAATTAAATTGTGTCACCTGTTTTTGTGCTTGTCTCTACCACATGTGCCTCCCTGGCTTGGTTTAACCTGTACAGTACCTCAGGGCTGCTCTGTTCATCTCTTACCTTCCAGGACTGGGAATGGTTGGAAGAGTGTTTTACACATCTATCTGCATGTCCATCTGGTCATGCTTCTACCCTAGTGGCTACCTTAAATTGTTCCTCCAGAGACCTCAAGAAAGCTCTGTGAAACTGGCCTCTATTGCAAGCTACATAATCATAGGATAACCTACCCAGTTTGTATTTTTCCCCCCTTTATTTTTTCCTGGGAGGGAGAAAATCCATCTGTGCAATTGAAAGTGCATCCAAGGGCTGTTTAAAATAGCATATTTTTATTCTGTCCTGTTAATGTTAAGATGTTGATTCACTGAATGTTTATATACCACAGCCCCTTTACCTATTATAAGGCAAAAGGAAGACAGCCTTGCAGTAATGAATAAAGTCTAGAATAACTTGGGACTCAGAGCAGAGCTCTGTGGAGGTAAGGTTGTCCTGGCATTATTCCTTTTCTGTTTTACTTTTCTGCAGGGGACTGGTAGGGTAAGATCAGGGATAACAGGCAAGTCTGCTCCACTCAGGTAAATTGCTTTTCCTCTTTCTTCCACCCTGCTGACATAAATTACAGCCTTATGGTATTCTCCAGGGCAGAATTTTCTGTTTCCCTGCCCTGCAAACTTCAAAGTGAATTTCTACCTAACTTGGGGGGTCAATGTTCTAAATAAAACTTCTTAGATGTTAATGTACATCCGAATCACCAGTAATGCCTTAAGGAGTATGCAAGTTTAATGTGAATCCAGACCCCCTACAATCATGTTATGTTATAGATTCTCTTTCAGTGTGTCTGGGCTGGGGCCTGAGAGCCTGCATTTCAATTTCCCAGGTGAAGCCAAAGGACCAGCTTAAGCGGCAATGCTTCGGTGACTTCTTAATCGTAACTGCAGAAGTGAACCAAGTGTGGCCCTTCTCCAAGAAACAGCATTTAAAGGAAACCAAAAAGCAAGCCTGTATACAGGATGGCATCTGACTGTACTTCACCATATCTAAAATGATGCCCTACATATTTTTTTCAAAGGCATTCTTTTCCCCCACAAGATGACTGGCAATTTTGTGTTCTAGCCACCCTCAGACATGAAAACACTTGGTTGCTTATCTTGTAAAATCTGCTCCCCTTGCTTGCTTGGGCATGTATGTAGTCAGTTTAGTCAAATACATGTCAGTACATCTATGTGGATGGGGGAGCAGGTGCAAGGCCTTAAAAATGTGCTTTAAAAAAGTTTAACACTTAAGTCAGTCCACTGAGCTGATCCTGTGTGATCTTAGTGCCAAGCGTCTGAGTTAAAAGTTTTCCCTTTGAAGGCAGCAAATAGATGCCATACATTTGAAGCATTTGTTTATACTAAAGATGATGCTTGCTTTTTTTTAAGTTATGTTATTTCACTGTACAATACAACTCCAGTGAACCTAGAGGGTGGTATAAAGCTTTTAGGGCTGGTATTTGAGGTTTGACTGAATGGATATGGGAATTTTCTGCACTGTACTTGGCTTCAAATAAAGTGCTTAAGTAATAGACTCAGACTAGAGAAAGGGAGTCAGCAAAGAAGTAACTTCTTATCTTTGCTTGGTGCTGGCATCTCTTTTCAGTAATGTCCTCGGAGGGCCATTTTGAGTAGACTCATTTTTACATTTCAGGACCACTTTGAAGATTTCTCAGGAGCAACTCAGCTTTGGATATTTGTTGCAGAAGTATTGGAACAAATGTAGTCCTAATCTCAAGTAAATATGCTCTTGTGAGCGCACAACATTTACGTATTTGAGTACAACATTTACGTATTTGAGTACACACACAAAAATCATCTCCATCCAAAAAATGGTATTTTTCCGGTTTGGAGATCCAATGCTGAGTGCAGAGGCCCTCATGTTCTTCCCACTGGGTTTGTCATTTTGAGTATGTCCCTGGTTTGCGAATTAAGTGCCCCAGGTCCTCGGTACGGCTATACCAGACACTGACGTGAAGGCAGCTCAGGAGTTTGTGTTCGCCCTGGGCCCCCCTCGCTCCAAGCCTGGGCCAGGCACGCATTACCGTGGCAGTGCGCTCGGATGAGGGGATCTCTGAGCAAGGCACCGATCCGATTCAAGCTCCCCTCGTAAGGGGCAGGATCTCATCTGGACTGCATTTTCCTTGGAATCGCTTGGCCACAACACTATGAGAGAATAATTATTGAACTATTTTACTGTACAACTATTTCCAAATTGTTGATTTTTTATTGATTTCAGGAGGCAAGCTAATTGCCCCATGGTAACTTGATGTTAACGTTTAATGAAGATCAGGAAACAGAGTTTATGAAAAGCTTTTGTATAGTAACTGCAAAGTTTCAAGAACTGTTTTATACTTCCTGACAGTGCTGGACTGAGCTTAATGGTTTGTTTTTATTGCTTAAGAGTGTAAACCGTGCTTTAGCCCGGTGTGTGGAAACTATACCCTCATCCCACATTACACATTTTCTTGTTACTTTTTTGCTCGCTCCCAACTTCCTTCCCTGCCATCTACAATCAGAATATTTTCTGATTTAATTGTCTGAAAGCACATTTCTATCTTTGCACACTGGGACTTTTACACACACACACACACACACACACACACACACGTGAAGCAAAGTGTCTGTATTATTTCTCTTTGTTTTGGGTGGAGTTTTCTTTTTGGCACTTCGTTGCTAGACGACCAAGCAGACAAAAGTTAAAGATTGAAAAGGCATTTTTAAAGATGCCAAATCTTGGCAGCTGAACTATTTTATCTCTGTCTTTATATGGCAGGCTTAGTTTTCTGATCAGGTTTCCCTTGCCTTTTGGCGGGTGGATGACTGGCTGGTAGAAGATTTTTTTGAAGTCTGACTCTTATGGTATTATCTGTTTGAGAACTTTCCTAAGTGTTGTTCCCATTTGCTGGAACATGCTTCCCACCTGGATGGGCAAAAAAAAAAAAAAAAAAAAAAAAAAAAAAAAAAAAAAAAAAAAAAAAAAAAAAAAAAAAAAAAAAAAAAAACCTCACTTGGTTTCCAAGGGTGTGTTTTAAATCACTAATAAAGTCAAGCTGCAGTTCCCAGATGCTTTGATTGTTTCAAGGCAAAGAGGTGGAGAAAAGTTTGCTTTTTGAAGCAGTATTCAGAAATACAAGGTTCAGGGTGTGGGACCTGTCTCAAAGAGAAAGCCACCTCTGCCTTTTTTGGTAGGTAGTGTTGAAAATGTTTTTAAAAGTCCTTGAAAGGCTAATTTGAAATCAAAGTCATTTGCTCATTTCAGTAAGATGCTTCAGGAGCATGTTATAAAAACAGGATCTTTATAGATCAGCCAAGTTGGACGTGTGTTCACAAGTTCATCTTGCATGTGTGTGCGCATTGTAGCTCACATGCTCTCCTCCCTGAGGTCTTCCCTCCTTCCTGGCTTGCCCTCTGACATGCCAGTTCTCTCGCTCTCCTTTTTGTGGGGTTCCCTAGGCTGGAATTCAGTCAAATCCATGGAAAACTTTAACTACTTTCCCGATTCATTTGCAGGCAGGATTTCCTGGCATGGGCATCAAGGATGGAGCTCTGAAGCTGTTTCATCACAGACTGTCTTGGAAACTGAAAGCTTCTGAAGCCCATCTGGCCTGCGCAGAGAAATTTGACAAAATATTCTCTTCTAAAGAAATCTTACTAATTTAGAAATTGCCCCGTCACTTGATTTAACCAATAAATTTACAGTTCCCAAAAGCACAAACAGTATTGCCAGGAAAATAATTACACTTATACAGCAAGAACATAAAATGAATCAGGCTACAGTGACAGTCTGTAGGTGGGCACTAAATAGAAATAGGAATGATAGGCTGAGGAGAAAAGTCCAGGATTTCCTATCTGATCAGATTCTATGTGTGTTTGCTTATTCAGTCAAGCTGAGTAAGAGAAGTTAGGAGTTTTTGTGATTATCTATCTATCTATTAATCTTTGTTTTACTTGCAGCTTGCTAATTTTTAAATACCATGATAGCATAAAATACTCTTCTTTGGTGATTATTTTCCCTGTGTAGAAAAGAGTTCAGTTGAAAGACTTCTCTACTGAAATTCAGAGAAAGAATAATTTTCAACTGAAAGAGACCTGAAATCTAGAATTCTCTTATCACCAACAGCTACCCAAAGGAAAACATATCCCTGTCTGAGAGACAAATAGCAGATCTTGTCCCAATATCACGTATCTTTGGTAGATTGTCATAATACAGAATATACAAGCGAGCTTCAAATCTGCTCTCTTCACGCCTAAGCATCTCTTTAATGAAGATGCAGGCAGTTTGAAGCCAAGATGTCAGAAGAATCTTATCTTTGTGGCTTGTTCAGCCTCACTCCTTGGTGCACTTGCAAGTTGACAAAGGTACTTCTGAAGGACTTGGCAAGAAGGAACAGAGAGGATGTTGCTAGACATTCCTAAAATACAGTTGTGTGCGTTCTCGTAGCACAGCAGACAGTGTTGCAAAGCGCTGCCATCCCAGAATTATGCAGGGTAGAATGATCAAACAGCAATCCTGCTGTTGGTCCTGCAGGACTCATTAAGGAACTTTGCAGGGCAGGAGGCTAGGGACAGATCTCTTTTTTGTGTGTGTGAGTGTGTACTGTTTCTAGAAATTTCAAAGGGTAGTAATATTTTAGTTCCACTGGTGTAAACGTAAGAACATTTTTTCCATGGCAGTTGTTGCCAGCGTGCAGTGCTCTGGAAGTCTACTGCGAGTGGATCAGAAGATTTTGACCTCTGGTCCCCAAGGATTTTAGGACCAGCAAAGCTGTCCCATGATGAGGGAAGTTAAGTTCTGGTCTTTGTTTGGCAGGAGTAGACATTGGTCTTCTTGTCCCTCAAAAAAGCATGATTAGAATTTTCCTACAATTACATTCTCCTCTCCTCTCTCTCTCTCTCTCTCTGTATCTCTATCTCTATTTCTATCTCTATCTCCATCTCTATCTCTATCTCTCCCTCTCTCTTGCATACAAGGGAGAACGATTTGATCCTATGTAGCCACAGACCTAAGAGTGTGTTAAGCCTAACTCAAACTGTGCTGAAGGTCTCCTGAAAGATGCCAGTTTGGAAAAGGAACAAGATCCTATTGTGCTGTTTCCTTTTCCATGGTGATGAGACCTACTTCGGGAGGAGGAATAATTCCACAGACTTCCCTCGTGGAAAGTGCTCGCGGTGAGGGAGACGTTGCTCTCCTGCCATCCCTGTAACTTGGGCTCCAGGATGCTGGGGAAAAGGGCTGCTCCCGAGGGTGGAGTGGAGCAGGGTGGGGTGGGGAGGCAGCTGGCAGCTCTTTGGGTTTCAGCAGAGTGAGTGTGGGCACAGTGCAGAGTGCTTCTGCTTTGCAGCCAGGGACAGTGATTCATTTGAGTTTAATTTTGACATTAGCATTTTTCTCATGACTCACTGATAATTTAATATGGAATTTAAAAGACTGAAACAGTTACTTACTTTTTAGGAACTTAAAAGATTCACCAGGTAGAATACATATTTTTTTTAATGTAAGATGCATTAATGCTTCATCAGAGAATTAAAAAAAAAAAAGCAAGGAAGGGTATTTTTTCTCTCCTGGATTCCACCTGTGCCCCTACACAAACTGATCTCCTTGAGAGTGTTGGCTGATTGACTAGAAGCCAGTTTGTTTCACCTGAAATGTTTCTCTTCTCTTCAGTTGCTCTGAACCACAGCAAATACATTCCATCATTTACCTCTCTCTGACCTCTTGTAGCACCACTAATTGCAGGCAATCTTCATTTTTGTGTTTTGAATATCATGAGCTAAAGTCCTGTCCAAAGTCTTGTAGATGTTCTGTTCAACTTTGCTGAGAATATTGCAAGAATTCTGACCAGTGGATGAGGAAAGACATGGGCTGGCACAGGATAAGTGATAACTAAGCAATGCGTATCTCTGTGTGTGTGTGTGTGTGTGTGCTCACAGACACATGCAAACTTTCCAATATTAAGCACAATTGTAAGTTGTAAATTTGCCATATGAGTTACCACTATTTCAATGTAAATTGCTTATGGGGAAGACTCAGATTCAATAAAATACGGAATTCATATGACAGTTCCAGCGGTTGCCAATTTTTTTGCACATCTGCAGAATAAAACCAATAAACTGATGCTTGGAAACTAATGAATGAATTAGTCATAATTCTTTTCTAAATCAGCATAGTAAGTATATTTTTGTGTCAGTACTTGATGCCTGAGAGAGTTCTCAGAAGTAGTCTAGGTATTTTTCCTTGGAAATTTTTGTATTTATAATTTTTGTGACTCTACTAATGAGGACGTAGACTCATTGCAGGTCTTTGCACAAGGGACCATCTCACCACCATGTTTCCTTCTTTTTGCTTTTGCCCTCCAAGAGAAGAAGGCACTGAGGAAAAGAAAAACAAGATAGAGGCAGTATTCCCCACTTCTTATACACCAGTATGACAAAATCAGTCCAAAATCAGTTGTGAGCTGTGATTGTCATCATTTTATGAGAAAAGTATAAGACTTGTGAATTATATAACTTGCGAAGTACAACAGTGTATACACCTGATTTCTGGGCTAGTAAGAAAAAAGGAAAGTAAGCAATCACATTAATAATCTTCATGTTAATAACATGATGCATTTTTGACATTTTGCATATATTAGGGTAAATATTTCAAGAATTTATTTCACTGTTTCTTTTTTACGTGATCTTAGAAAAGTTTAAAGCACCTGTGGGTCCACCATTATGTTGCTGTTGGATGATATTGATTTAGAGAAAAAAATTATTGTGGTTTTGTATCGCTCCAGATTTGCTTCCAGACTGATGGGCTTCCCTCAGGTGGGAGAGAAAAATAAAGGCAATGCTTGTACAGAGAAGTGCAAATAGCTGTAGCATCCTCACGAACAGTGACATTTGTCTATAGCATGTCAGCAGAGACAAGTTTGGGAACTGTCACTGTAGCAGAAGGAAAACTAGCTTCATCTTTGGAGGTCTGTGTGGTACAGCTGGCTTTGCAGGTCACTGTAGTGCAGGGCACTAAATTGTACTTTGGGATGTGGTTTAACCTATCAGAGCCTCATTCATCTTTGAAACAGCTATTATTCCAGCCCTTCCTAATTCAAGTCCTTTTATAATGAATGAGATAAAGCTTATGAATATGCTCTGGTTCAATGTAAATATGAGTTACTGTAAATATAAATTGAAAATTGAATGAATAATTGGACCATTATTAGACAACTGTTTCATGAAAGAAATTACCCCAAACTTTGTGATTTAGAACAATAAGCGCTTCTCACACCAGACATTTCCTGTGACTTCAGGGGTGGCTTAGCTGGGTAGTACCACCTCAGCCTTTCACAGCATTATTGTCAAGATGTCACCCAGAGCTAATGTCAACTGGAAGGCTTGGATGGGTGGGGCTGGAGGATCCACTTCTAAGATGCTTCACCTGCATGTTAGTGGCCAAGAGATTCTTGTTCTGTCCCCCACGGACCTCTCTGTATGGCTACTTCAGCTTCGTCCTGATAGCATCTCTTAAGCGAAAAAATGAGGAGGAGAAAGTCACATGGACACAGTGTCAGAAGCCACGGTTTATTACTTCTACCTTACTTGATTCACTAGGAACAGCTCACTGAATGCAGCCAAGCCTCAAAGGGAATGGGAGGTTCTTAAAATCCGTCTTTCAAAGATACCATCAAAATATTACATAGATTACAACACTACAGACTTTTCCACTTTTATAAAAATGCTTTCAAAGAAACCGAAGAAATGATGCTATAAGGGATTGAACTTGAAGTTTAGGTGTGTTTAGAGCAAAAGAAATATTTGGTTTTGTTGGGGTCTGAGTAATATAATTACCAATGAGGCTTTACACTCATCAAAATGAACAGTTTCAGTCCTTAACCAGAATGTATTCTTGAGGCGGTCAAGCTGGAGAGGAGCATTGACTCTGCTCTCTCTCCTCCCAAGCAAGGGGGCTGGCAGAAGCCAGGGACAAGGGGATGCAGGAGAGGAAGAAACTACAGAGTTGCAGGAATCCACGGGGGCTTAGGAGCAGGTCCCCAGGAGCTATAGACTTGAGCCTCTTTCCTGCTGTAGCCCCTGCTTCCTAACCTTGACTTTCTATTTTCATTTCATGGGAGTTTCTAAGAAAAGGAGTGTCCTCCTAGATTTGAGGATGCATATGGAGCAGATTCTGTGCTCTGCTGCCTCAATATAGCGTGTGGGGAACTTTACAGGTCTCAGGGTTATGTCAATCTCTTGGCCTTCCTTATCTTTCTTTTGTCCCAAGGCTAGAGAACAGGAATTTTGGAGGTCTTGATGATTCAGCCTCACACTATAGGATCTTTTTTTCACTGAGGCAAAACATGTTACATGGCCTTTTCCAGAAGGTTGAGCAGTTAGTTATCTGTTTCAATTCTAGTGACTGTCTTTGCCTTTTTTATGTTTTAGAACCTCCCAGAGGAAAAGAAACCTGTGATCTAATGACTACCATCGAGTCCCGCTTTTGTAGGAAAACACAATGTAGCATGAATATTTGTTCATGTATCTTAGGGGCAATTAAAAGAATAACACCAACAACCTGAAGGAAATTGCTTTTACATAAAACTTTTACAAGAGGACAAAGAGTAGAGAAATGTAGATGAGTTAGACTGTTGACGTGTGTTAAAATTTTGAAACACAAATAAAAATAATTTTAGAGTAACTTTATGTATTTAAAGAATTATTTATAATTTTAGAGTAGCTTTATATATTTGAAGAAATATTTAAGGTTACTTTTACTCTGCTGGGAAGTAGGTATGGATCTAAACTACCTTTTGAAGTGAATTTAGATTT
This sequence comes from Dasyprocta punctata, assembly GCA_004363535.1. NCBI lineage: Eukaryota > Metazoa > Chordata > Mammalia > Rodentia > Dasyproctidae > Dasyprocta > Dasyprocta punctata. The sequence continues at coordinate 60,131 of RJWM01004418.1, read as the reverse complement.
ACATTCATTCATTATAAATATAAACGCATTCATCCACTAAGTTAGTATTCTTAAAAATTTATTAAAAACAAAGTCCTTACCAATACACAAGTGAGAATATCAATGAATAAATAATTGCTAAAAATACTATACTATAAAGATACCAGTGCACTGGGCTAGAAAATTGCAAATATTTTTGGATGAACCCTTGGAGGTAGTCATTGAGCTGAAACTTCCCGAAAGAAAAAGCACAGAAAATGTGGTACAGAGTAAGAATATAGGAACATTGCAGGCCACAGAAGTAATGTGTCCCCAAAGCACTAGGGAGTGAAATAGTTTCTAGAATGAAGTGGAAAAAGTCTGCTATAAGAGAAGCATCTTGAACAAGAATAATGGCATATGATACAGTTAGAAGGTAAGAAGAGACCATATCATATCATTTTGCTATTCTAAATCTGATTGAAAGTCTTTTAAGACTCTAGAAGGGACCTTGTGAGGGGTACAAGTTTTAATGTATTTTTAAATGCCATAACTGCCATACAGAGAATGGATTGAAGAAGACAAGAAAGTTGGAGAAAAATTAAGAGGCTGTGATTGGAATTAATTCCAAGGTGGACCCCAAGATTCCTGACCCTGGGTGTGCACACTGCATAGCCCTTTTCTTTGTATGTTGTGTGCCTGTAAATGCGATGGGAAGTAATCTGTAGATAATCTAAGTAGCCTCCCAAATCAGGGAAGGTGATTATAAAAGGGTGAACAATCAAGGTGCCCCTTTCCGCCTGGAAGAAAGCAAAGATCTGTAATGTGAATGCCTACAGGAGCCATGTAAAGAGTTACAGATGACCTCTTGGAGCTGAGTGACCCCTGGCCAACAGCTCACAAGAAGACAGGGACATCCATCTTACTGGCCAAGGAAATAAGTTTTGCCAGTGGTCACTAAATTCACCTTCATCTTCAGGGAAAACTCACAGCCCTAGATCAACACCTTTATTTCAGCATAGTGAGACCCTGAGCAGAAGTACTAGCTCTTTCCTTGTCTGGAAACTGTTAGCTAGGAAATTTGCGTTATTGTAAGCCACTACATTTGCAGTAATTTCTTATTCAGTGGACAATAGATGCACAAGTTATTAGCAGTATTCCAGGTTAGAAAAGATGGTGGCCTGTAGTGGTAAGGAAAGGTGAGCAGAGCGGACAGATTTGATATGCTTTACAGGTGTGTTGGGCACTACTGGCTGATGGGTTAGACTGCTAGGAAAGAGAAGGAAGAGCTAAGAATGATTTTTGAGATGTTTTACTTTGAACTACTTAATGACTAATGGTATCCTTTTTGAGGAGAGACTGTATGGAGAAAGAACATCCCTAGAGAAACATTAAGAATTGACAGGTAGACAGTGGGTATGTAAGAGACTTGAATTCAGAGGAGAATTCTCAGTTGGAAATATAAATTCTGGGCTTGTCAGCATATAGATAGTGCTTAAAGCCATGAAAATGAAATAGGATAGAAAGAAGGAAAGGAGGCTTAGGCCAAAGTCCAAGGAATTTTGACATTTAGAGGCCAAGGAGAGGAAACAGAAGCCAAAAGGATCCCAAAGGAAGACTGAAAATGGCCAGAAAGGAAGGAGAGAAACCTGAAGAGTATAGTAGCATGGAGCCCTGGAGGACATTTTTCACAGCTAGGGTTAGAGTCGCCGTGTCCACTGCTGCTGGCGTCTCCAGTCAGGACAGGAGAGGAAAGCATTCGTTGGAGTTGTGATCTTGATTAAAGTGCGCTCTTACAGCCTCGAGCGGGAGCCAGGCCTGCGCAAGTGAACAGTGCGAGAGGACTAAGAAAGTGGAGACAGTGAACGTGGACCATTCATTGAAGAAGTTTGTCGTCAAAGTGGAACCAAGTGAGAAAACAGCATTTTGAGGAATCGGTGGGGCCCAGCGTATGAGTGTGAACATGTGAGGGTGTGTGGGAGTATGAATGCGTATGTGTGGGAGCGTGTATGTGCGTGTTTGGTTTAATGTGAAATGTCGACTCATAACTTGGCTAAAGAAGAGAGACCTTGAGGGTAACAGGGAAGGAACTGAATTTATTTCACATTTCTGAGGTTCAAGGAGATGGATCCAGAATTCTTGGGAGAAAGATTGGCTTCTCCTTAAGTGAAACAAGAAAAAAGACACGGATATGGAATTAGGTAGTCACTTTCTTTAATAATTAGGGATTCACAGGTATCTGTCTCACAGTTTCTCTCCTGGTTGTATATCACTATAGGTCAGTATCAGATTCTGGAATGTGACATGGGTACCGTGGTGCATGTCTCCATGGGATTAGATCACATGTGTGGATTTGCATAAGCATTGCTGCAAGGTTATCTGTCCTATGTTACCCTGTATGGTGACACTGCCCTTGTCCGAGCCAACATCCCTAAATCATTAGGATCGCTAATCTGTTTTCCAGTTAATTAATATAATTTTATCATTTAGAACGTATTACATAAATGGAATCCCATAGTGTGTGAGCTCCTCAGAGTAACTTTTATTCCCACTCCACATAATGCCCTCACAATGTGTCCAGCTTGCCGTGTGTAGCAGTGGTTCACTGGGAGAAGGATTCCATGATATGGATGGATCTCAGCTTTTTAAATGAGTCACCTGCTGAAGAACACCTGGGCCAATTCCAAGTTTTGCCTCTTAAAAAGTAAAGCTGCTATGAACGAGCATGGGTCTAAAGTTTCTTGGAACAATCAGGTTTTGATATGAATATAAAATTTCATTTCTCTGGGATAAATGTACTGGAGTACAATTGCTCGGTCATACGGTAAGATTGTTTTGTGGCTTTGTTAGGAAAATGTCACACACTTTCCAGAGTACCTGTATCATTTTACATTATCATCAGCATCGTGAGTGACCTAGTTGCATAGTGATTTTATACATATTTATGCTTTGGTTGTACTGGGGATTGAACACATGACCTTCACAATAAGGTACATCCCCAGTCCTTTCCTATTTTTCATTTTGAGACAGCGTCTCCCTAAGTCAAGAAGTTGTCCAGCCTGGGCTCAAACTTATGATCCTCCTGCCTTGTGCTCTCAGGGTGCTGGGATTACAGACCTGTGTCATGATGCCCATCTTTCTTATGGTCTGAATTTCCATTTTGCTAAAGCCTAGTGATGTTGAACTGTTCTCACTGGCCACGTCTTTGTATTTGTGCTCATGAAATAGCTCTTTATGGTTTTTGCCTATTTTCTAATTACATTGTTCATTCACTGTTTAGTGTTAAATTTTAAGAGCTCTTTATATATTTTAGATGTAAGTCTATTGTAGTTCAGATCTAGAATAGCCCCTGGAGCCTAACGTTGGTAGAAGTGGGGCCTTCGGAAGGTGACTGGGTGATGGGGGTGCTATGCTAAATGTGACCCTAAGGGGACGGGGCCAGGTGGTTAGAGGCGGGCACTGGGGCACCACTGGGAAAGCTTCTCCTCTGTCTCCCGCCCTGGCTCCTCCTTTCTCTCCTCTCTGCTCTCTGACCGCTATGGGATGTGAGGCTGTCCTGCCCCAGACCCTTGCCACATGCCCTTGCTACCTTGGAGCCCGCCAGCTGTGGTCTGAATCCTTGAAGAAGAGTGAGCCAAAATAAACCTCTCCTCCTTTAAATTGTGGGGGGTTAGGTATTTTGTCTCAGGGATGAGAATTTGACTGAGAGACACCCCTTTCTGAAGTCACGTGACTGGCAAACATTTCTCCATTTCTGAAGCTGCTGCTTGGTTTCCTGCTTTCAAAGAGACCTTTCACAGGACAATTATTATTTTGGGTGCAATAAAATTTATTATTGTTTTCTTGTATAGATTTATGTGTTGAAAAGCGCTTCATCAAGTTCTAGGCCTTGGGAAATTTTCTCTCATGTTTCCTCTATAAGTTTTATTCATTTACACTTAAATCTATGATCCATTTTGATTAAATTTCTGTATAACATGAGGTTTAGATGAAAATTCTTTTTTTCTTCTTCTTTCTTTCCTTTCCCTTCCTATGGAGAGCTAATTAATTGACCCAGTTTATTGAAAAGATGGTTCTTCTTCCAGGGAACTGATGTGGTATCATTGTAAAAAATCAGTGTTTCACCGGGTGTGGTGGCGCATGCCTTTAATCCCAGCACTCGCGAGGCTGAGGTAGGAGGAGCGTTGTGAGTTCGAGGCCATCTTGGGCTACAATGCGAGCGCAAGGCCAGCCTGAGCTACATAGTGCGACCCTGCCTCAGAAAATTATGGCTGGGAGTTTGGCTCAGTGGCTTATGCACCTATCAGGCAGGCACGAGGTTGTGATTTCAATCCCCGGTGCCACAAAAAAACAACAACAACAACAAAAAAACCTCAGTGTTCCATACTTAGGTGAGGCAATTCCTGGGTTCTCTGTTCACTCTTGCTGATAAATGTCTCTGTGTTAATACCACACAGTTTGATTCCTGTAGCCATGTAAGTCTTGAACTTGGGTAGAGTAATTCTCCCTATTTCTTCTTTTACTGCAATAGTTTTAGCTATTCTAGCTCCTTTACTTTTCTATATAAATTTCACAGTAATTGTACTATATCTACAAAAAAACCATACTAGAATTTTGGTAGCAATTGTGTTAAACCTGTAGTCTGGTTTGAGGAGAACTGACATCTTTGTTTAGTTTTCTAATTGATGGACATTTTGCTCCCCTTTTATTTCAATTTTCCTTGGTTGTTTTCATCAGAATTTTATAGTTTTCAGAATACAAAGTCCTGTCTATATGTCCTTCTATGTGCCTCTAAGTATTTCTCTCCTTTGGGAGACGGGTATAATTTTATACACTGTTGTAGTTAAAATTTATTTCAATGTGCTAATTACTAGTATATAAAAAACTTTGGTATCCTGAGATCTTGTTAATTTTGTGTTCAAGGTGTAGTTTGTAAGTTATTTTGGATTTTCTATGCAGACATAATATGATCTGTGAATAAGGCAGTTTTATTCCTTCTTTTCCCATCTGCATGTCTCTCATTTATTTTTCTTGTCTGATTGCACTGAGTGAACGTGTGGCATGTAAAACAGCAGTGGTGAAAATGAACATCGTTGTTTTGCTCTCAGTGTTATGTACAAAGCATTTAGTCTTTCACTGCTATATATATTAACTGTGGGTACATTTTGAAAGATGTTCAAAATATTATCAAGAACAAGGATAGGATTCTGAGTTGATTGTTTTCTTTTAACATTTAAAAAATATCATGCCACTTTCTTCCGTATTTCATGGTTTTTGATGTGAAATGTACTGTCACTTGAATTGATCTTTTCCTCTGCAAATATAATATGTCGTTTCCCTCTGGCTGATTCATGATCTTTCTCTTTTCTTCCGCTTTCCTTTTCTTTCTTTCTTTGTCTTCCTTCCTTCCTTCCTTTCTCTTTCTTTCTCTTTCTTTCTCTTCCTTCCTTCCTTCCTTCCTTCCTTCCTTCCTTCCTTCCTTCCTTCCTCTCTCTCTGTTTCTCTCTCCTCCTTTCATCCATGAAAGAATTTGTAACAGCTTGACCATATGTCTTGAAGTACATTTCCTTGGCTTTTGTTTGTTTGTTTTGAGGTTAGCTCTGTTTATTGAATCATAGAGGGGGGTGTGTGTGTTCATTTTTTTCAGTCTGTTTTTTCTGTCTTTCGGTGATTTCTATTGTTCTGTTCAATGTCATAGATTTCTTTTCATCTTTTTTTTTTCCTACCACTGTGTTTTTATACTGAGTATACTTTATTTTTTAGTCCTAAAATATCTATTTGATTTTTCTTTATACAGCTGATATCTTTTGCTGAGACTTTCTGTTTATTCACTTATTTTAACTGTGATTATTCACCAAAGCACTCTTGTGATAACTGCTTTACAGCTCTGGTCAGATGATTCTAACATCTCTATCATCTCAAGGCAGCATCTGCTGGTTGTCTTTTTTCGTGTGGAATTCTTCATGGTCCTGCATGGGGGACTTGGCCAAGGAGTGAATTGCTCTTTATTGTTTTCCTGGTATGGGGATGGAACTCATGACCTTGTGCTTACCAGGCAGCTGCTTGTACCATCCAGCTAAATCCCCAGCCCCCAAGGAGTGAATTGTTAAACTGCAAGGCAAAATCATACAGGATCTATGATAAGTGAATCATTAAGCAACAATTAGTTTAAAGTAGTGAGGCATGTTGAGTCTCCCATTCTCCTTCCTGTTTGCCCGAGAAAGTTGTCTACCCTTGAGACAGTTCCTTGCCCAAACTACTTTTCTTCCGCATTTTTCTTTCACTGACACTCTAAATAAAAGCCTAAGAGTTCTCAACTTGGGTGCTATTCCTGGGAGTCTCCCTAACTCTGGATGCTCTTGATTGATTAGCCCCTCTGGTCCTCTCTGTGACTGAACTAAGTCTCATCTCCGAGTAATCTTTTTCATCCTTCACACCACCATGGTCAGACACTGTGATAACAAGGGACTTTTTCTTTTTCTTTTTTTTAAATTTGGACACTTTGGGTATTATGTTGCAAGATTTTAGGTTTATTTGTTTGTTTATTTGTTTATTTATTAGTTGTACATATTAATGGGATTTAGTGTGATATTTCCATACATGCATATGGTATGCATTGAGCATATCCAGTCACCTTTTTTTCAACTCCTTCTCCTGCCATTTTTCTTAGCCCATAATAATCACTATTCTATCTACTTTCAGGTCAGCTTTTGTAGCTTCCACAAATGATATTTGTCTTCTATGTCTGACTTATTTCACTTAATATAATGACCTCTAGTTGCATATATTCTGTTGCAAATGACAGGACTTCTTTCTTTATGATTGATATATGTAAATTATATATATACATATATATATAAAGTTATATATGTATATAATCCATAAAGAATATATATATCTACTTACATACATAGCATACATCTATTGTGAATACATATACTTATATACATATCTTATATACAGCATCAAAGCTTCTTTATCAATTCATTTGTTGATGGGTGTATCTAGGCAGATTCCATATTTTAGGTACTGTGAGTAGTGCTCCAATAAACATAGGCAAGCAGGTATTGCTCTGCTAGGCTGATTTCACCTCTTTTGGATTTATACCCGGGAGTGAGATAGCTGGATCATACAGTAGGACTGTATTGAGTTTTTTGAAGAATCTCCATGTTCTTCTGTTTAGTGGCTGCACTAGTTTGCATTGCCACCAACAGTGTATTTTCTCCACATTCGATATTTTTGTTTTTTGGTAATAGCCATCCCCACTATGTTGAGATGACATCTCATTCTAGTTTTGCTTTGCATTCCTCTGATTACTTTTGATATTGGACATTTTTTAATATATTTGTTGGCCATTTGTATTTCTTCCTTTGAGGGGTGCCATTCAGCTCTAGGTCTTTTAAAGTCTTGTGCTTTAGCAGGCTTCCTCTAATGACACTGGTGGATGAAGAGGCAGGTACACTCTTATATTGCCATGTTGGGGTGGAAATCTGGATTTCCTACTCTGCCTCCACTGACGCCCAAAAGCTTAGCTCAGCAATAGTGAACCTTTTAGAGATGAGTGCCCATACTACACCCTCAAACCCACTTACTTATCGCAAAGTGCCAACACTGCGATTAAACCTGAATACTGAGCTTTTAGTTTAGGAAAAACAACTCACACACTAACATCTTTTGTCTTAAAAGAAGAACAACACACATGTTATGGGGTCACCACCACTGCCTTGGAGGCTCTTTGGAATGCAATATAAGGGTGGAATTTCAGAGTCTGCATATGTCTTCCACTAACACTGTGGCATAAGAGGTTGGGGCAGGAGTACCTTGCTCCATTCTCCCAAGAATAGATGGACTCCAGGATTTCTACTTGGTCTTTGACAAGTGTGTTTGGGGTTATAGTTTCTTCCTGTGCCGTGTGGCTGAGTACAGTAATTGTTATCTAAAAGCTTTCATCTTCCTAGACTCCTTTTCTTGGTCCTTTGGTTAGAGAGAGCAGACTTTATTTCAAGCTCTGTTCTCTCTCTCTCTCTGTCTATGATCATTTGTGTTTCTCGATTGCCACTTTTTCCTTACCTACTTTAGGACACATGAAACAAAAGAAACCTCAGGAAATTTGCCACGAATGTTCTTTAGGTCCCAAGGTCCCTACTTGAACTGCTGTATGTGCATGTGTATGTGTGTGCATGTGTATACATACACAATGCCCAGAGTACTTAGTTTAGGAGCAGAAAGGAAAACCACAGCTACTGCAACTTCCTGCAAACAGAAGTCCCAGCTGATGGGTTTTCTTCAGTCTCTAAATGCCTTTACAAATTTTCAGATCAAACACTAATACATTATTTCAACCTTCTAGAGGGAAAAATTGAGGCACTTAGGGTTAATTTACCTGATCAAAGTTGCCTAGCATTGCAGCCTTGGCTTCAAGTAAAACCTTGGAATTTTAAACACTTATTACTTTGCTTTTACTTTTTCTCTTTATGTTCGTTAAAAAGAAAAAAATAAGTAAGTCTGAGTAGTGGGGGAGGGAAGAAATAGTTACCAAAAAGAAGACTTTTTAAAAAACTACTTTTTGCCTTGAAAGAAGTAACTATCTAAAATTGCTAAACCAGGGGATTTTATAGAACAATGAAAGTTTAGTTTCCGCAAATTGATTATATGATCTTTAAAATATGATTTATTATATAAATTAATGGTTTCAGTTACTCACAATGTCTTAAACTTAGTGGCACCATTCATATTCAGTATTCATTGTCACTCTCTTGACTACAGACTTCCACAGAAATGGAAAGGAAGGGGCAAATGTTTCATCATTTTGCAGATTGTACACTTTCGTCAGAATACCTGTGGGCCTCTGAGGTATGTAGATTGCTTAGAGTTCCAAAAAAAAAAAAAGTTTTCTTTCCTTAAAACCCATTATCTTTGGTTCTTGAGAACTACCCACTAGTATGAATGCAAAGGTAACCACAAAGTGTTAACTTTCTTAAGGGAAATTTCCTAATTCCTACAGACTTCCTAATAGAGCATTCACAGTCCCACTTTCTCTATCTTCATTTCAATCATTAATGCCACCCTTCAAAAGTTTGCTGAGCCTAAAATTGAAATGGAGTGAGATGGAAAAGACCTTTCAGGGACAAATGAACTGGGCCATCACTTGCTCTTCTCTTGCATCTTTTTGGTTCATATAGTCTTTGTGAGTTCAGACCTGGCTTAAATTGCAGGTGAAGAGAAGGGGCAAAACTGTGTGAGTTCCCTTAAGGAAGAACAGAAGAGAATGGGAGAAGATGGTCAACAGAGCAAGTCATTTCCATGGAAATGTGTTTTTGCTTCCAGGAAGAGTCAAGAGTTCCAGTCATCACGAATGTACTCAGGCATTTGGGGTCCCGTTTCAGTCACCTATCATTCAGCAATGTATGAAAAAGTCTCTGTGTTCCATCTTGTCCCCACAGAGCTAACCTCTGGACCAGTGTCTTCTGAAGGCAGCGACTTTATGCCCTTGGAACCATTGTCACTGCAGGGATGTTCTCCAAACTGTATCTGTTGGCTGCAGAACAGGCTCAGCGGATGTTTTCAAAGTTATCTCAGGTGGAGAAAGGAGCCGTTTTGTCACATGCTTTGCCAGGGACAGTAAGGGCCCTGCTTATCTGTATTTCCTTTGTCTGAGGCATAGATCTTCTTCTGCTTGGGATGGATAATAATCTACCTCCTGCTTTCTTTTTCTTCTTCGTATTCTTCAGCCATGAAAAAAGACAGCTGCAAAGTAAGCTACTGTACCTGGATTGTTAGGGAGAAGCCTTCAACCTTATGCACTAGAGAAGGGCACTTAGGGAAGACTGAAAAATCTCAGCTATTAACTTGGTCTTAATTGCATAAGGCTGTCACCTCCAGGGGCCAGGCTAGAAGGAATAAATGCATTTCCCTCTGATAAGCGCAAGGGCTGAGAAGACAGTGGGTGGAGATCAGCACTTTCACAGAAACTGATGGCGCCTCTGCCAGGCAAAGAATCCTGCTCCTCAGCCAGTGGGCAAGACAGGGGGGTCCTGTGGACTCACATTACCGCTGATTGCTGGGAAGTGACCACTGTCCCATCTCCAGGAAAGCAGCTTCATTAGGGTATCAGACTTGGGGGATGCTAGTGGTCACAGGCCGAATGATACTTTATGTTATAATTGTTTCTCTCTAGATCCTTAATGCCCAGGGACACATGCGATTCAGAAAGGAATCTACCCAGCTTTTCCCTACCTCTACAGAACTCAGAGCTACCGCAGTAAAGATCACAACAGAATTAGAAAGGCATAACGGTATTTCACAAAACAACTTAGAAGCAGAAGTCCTTTCATTTCTAGCTCCCATGCTTTTGTTTTCTAAAGAATCAGAGGATTTTCTGTAAACACATGAGTAGCTTATTACAGAATTAATTTCTGTGTCCCATTTCAGTTTGGATACTCTTCATGTCATTTTCTTTCCTTTTCCCCCACATGCTACTGAACTTTGCTCCATGTGAGAAAGTTTGCTAACAAGTATGCAAAGAACAATGAATTTACTTCTATGTTCAGACATTTAGCGGCCTTTGTAGATAATACTTCTAATTGCAAAATTTTTTGCACCTAGAAAGAAGACCCCTCCATCTAAATATTGAGGTCTCTATATGGTTATCGTTCTGATTTCTTACCAATAGTCTCAAGGGAACGAAACTTCTGCAGCTTTCTAGTTTCAAAATTCAGGTGTTGTGTCTCATTCATTTTCAGCCTTCACAGTCTATTGGGTGTAGTCGATAGCATTGGAAAGGCTCAATGGTTGATGGCTGTGTCTGGAGAGGAATGATGGATTAGAAAGATCTATCAACTGACTCTCCATCAGTTTTCCCTTTTTTCAAAGATGTTCTTCAAAACTGAACAGACTATATATAGTATACTTATTATTGGGTGGTATGATAGTCCTTGGAAATTTGATGGCAAAAACAGTTATGATTTTCATGGCAATTACAGGGCTTCCATGTCGATTCCATGGACCTACTGTTTTTTATTTTTTATTTTTTTGCATTTGACATACCCACCATCCATATTGCCTGAGATGTTTAGATGCAAAATCTCGCCCTCTGCCCCAAATTTCTTGAACCAGAATCTGCATTTTGTTCTGGAATTATTTATATTCTCAAGCAGGCCAGCGTTTGGAATTTTGGGTGGTACCAGGACATCAGAGGTCTGTGTGCTTGGTCTAGACACATGTCCTGCTCTCGCGGAACCTGTGCTGAGCCCAGGCTGTCTTTCCCGACAGGTTTTACCAAGGTAGTGGCTCAGAGTGTCTTAGCGGAGCAGACTTACTTATACTTTCCCTGTTACCATGAGCCTTTAAGCTTCTCTCAAAATGTCTTGGTTTTTAATCTGAAGTGCACATATTAGTCCTATAAAGATCCTCTTGAGAACTTAATTCCAGTTACTTCTTTTGACAGCTAAGGAATGTGAGATTCAGCTAGATTAAGTAGCAGTGGGATTTGCAGCTTGTGGGCAGCAGCATCACCACTAAAACCTAGTTCCCTTATCCCTTTTACCAGCTATATTTATATCTATAGACTAGATGCTATAAATAGAACTGAATGCAATTTTCTAAATTCCAGTTTAATTTTTATTTACTTTGTATTGGAAGAAGGCAGTAGTACCTAGATTTACTCATCTCAGCAGCTCCTTGCCCGGAGTTTTAAAGGTTTCTACTTTTACTTTGAAGGCAGAACTTCCAGATAGAAGGGAGAAGAATGGCAAATACTCCATTAAAAGCAGTAACAGCTCTTAAAATAAATCCACCAACGATTTATAAAATAAATGTAATCATTTATTTTAAAAATCTCATTGAACCTCCAGTAAGAACTGCAAAAATCTATGGCATTTTGCCTAGGGATACTCCCTTTCACCCTGTTCACATGACCCACTGCAGTCAGAGTAGAAGTTCTCCTAAGGTGTGGCAAGTCCAGACAACCACAACTTCACTGCTGGAGGGAGATGACTTGGTCTGGAACAAGATATAGAAAAACATCCCATCCCTCAGTATTCTTGAAAACAGTGTGATCTCATGGCAAACACAGCAGAAAGGCTAACAGTACAACTAGCCTACAGCTGTGAACCTTGTAGGTGAAAGAAATTTAGTAGGGAGAGCTGGGGAATGAGACAGCCAGAGACCTTGATAAGCTCCAGCATATCTCTGGTCATCTGGAAGGCTGTGTACACATGTAAGGCTACACATGCACTCATGAGAGACTGGAAAAATCTCTCACTAGATGCTCATTCTGTCTGATTGTGAGGCTTTGCACACACTGAAAGTAAAAGCCAGGGCAGTCTTGTAAAATCCCTGAACTTTAAATGCATTTCCCAATCCCCACACAGATGCATCATCAAATGGTGAAAGCATTACTGTTTCCAGGTGTCTGAGTACAGCCTCTGGCCAATCAGGGATCGACCACTAAGCTGTGCTGACTTAAGGCCTTAGAAGGCCAGGCTCAGTAAGAAAATACAATGACAACAACAACAAATCTAGCCAAGGCATTAGTGAACTCCATACCTTTGGGAAAACAGACTTCACAGAGTTAGTTGAGAGAAACTGCTAGCTGAAGATGCAGAGAATAAAGCAGCAACATCAGTAACTACCAGGAAGAAAAATTAGAATTCCTAAGTTGCTACAAATATTATCCAAAATATCTAGTTTAAAAGTAAAAAAACTGTGAGGCATAAAGAAAAGGAAAGTATGGTCCATGTTCTGGAAAAAAAGTATGAGTCAGTCCCTGATATTTTTGATGGATTTAGTTGATGGATTCGGTAGACAAAGACTTTAAAACAGCTATTAAAAATAACCTTCAAACAACTAAATGTAGCTTTTAAGGAGTTTAAAAAGTAGTATGAAAATGTGCTTAGTCAAATAGAGTTGTAATAAAGAGATATAAGGCATATAAAATAACAAAAAACTCTTCACTAGAAAAGTATAATAGCTAAAGTGAAGACTAACTGCAGAGGCCCAATAGAGGATCCATGCTCACAGTAGAAAGGATAAGCAAACTTGAAGATAGATCAGTAGAAATGAATGAAACTGAAGAGCAGTAAGAAGTACAGAAGAACAAGTTGACTCTCTAAATCTGTCTCTGGGATATTCAACTAATCACAAAGAATACTATCAATTGCAACTACTAATCATATCAATTTGATATATTGATCATATCTTTCCACATTTAATGGAAAATGAATCGACAAATCTAATAAACTTAATGACTCCAAGCAGCATAGAACCATACTTGGACTTGTCACTGTCAAAGTGTCAAAAAGCAAGGACAAAGAAAATCTTGAACACGAGGGAAAAATGGCTCATTATCTTCAGCAACAGTAAGATAATTAGCAGCTGACTGCTCATTCAAAACAAAGAGATTTAGAAAATTCTGGGATGATACATTCAAAATCATGAAAGAAGACATGACTATCAACTCAGAATTTTAAATCCATTAAAATTACTCTTCAAAACTGAAGCATAATGATATTCCCAGCAAAACAAATGATAAGTGTATTTGTTGCTAGTGAACTTGTCATGAAACAAATACTAAAGCAAGTACTTCAGACTGGAGAGAAATGATGCTAAATGGTATTTTGAATCTATATAAAGAAATAAGGAACATTATAGAAGGTAAATATAGAAATAAATGCATGGGACTTCTAACTTGTTTAAAATGTACAAAATTGCATAAAATAACATTTACAAAACTGCATTGCTGTGCTTATAACCTATAAAGATTTTATATATATAAATATAGACCGAGAGAGAGAGAGAAACAGAAGGCAAAATGGAGAAAGCTTGACATGGAGGGTACTGCAATAAGTTTCTATATTTTATAAGAATCAATTTAGTATTAATCTTTGGTAAATTACAAAATTTTGTATCATAAGTCCTGAAATAACCACTAAAATGTTTGAAAAATATAAGAAAAAAATTAAAATAGTGCACTATAGAATATCACCAAAAGCAGTAAAGAACATAGAAAAGAAGAAAAGAAACATGAAACAGAGAAAACAAACAGTAAAATGGCAGATGTAAATCAAGCCACATCAATAATTACATTAAATATTAATAGGTTAAACATTCCAAGCAAGAGGCAGAGGTTGACAGGCTGTATAAAAATTCAAGCTCCAGCTATCTCCTATCTGTAAGAGACACTTCTGATTTAAACACTCTGATATGTTGAAGTATGAAAATTATATACCATGGAAGCAGCAACCTTATAAGAATTGTAATGGTATAATATTAGAAAAAATAGCTTATGAGGCAAAATATGCTGCTAGAAACAGAAAAGGGTATTTTATAATGTAAGAATCTGTTCATCAGGAAGATACTGCATTGTTGAATGTATATGCAACTAATAACAGATCCCCAAATGCATGGAGCAAAAAGTGAAAGAATTGAAGGAAGAAGAGGGCCACCTAATAATACAGTGGGAAATTGGTTCATGAAGTAAATTTATTTTATGATTCTGGGAAACATGGCCATGCTCATTTTTGTGCAGGAAAGATGGCTGTGGTTGTGTTCATCACCTGATGCAGTCCACAAACAAAAATAAAATTTTTCTAAATGTTTCTGTTCATGAGCCAAATTGTTCACAAACAAAAGCAATAGTGAACTAAGGTACTATTGTAATAGTAGGAAAATTCAATAAGTATCATTTATAAATCATTTATAAAATAGTGCTCTATAGTGATAGAAAGTTAACAAAACTAAAAATGTAAATACCACTATCAGTTAATTTGGACTAATGGATAGCTGTAAAATACTTGGCTCAGTAATAGCACACATGAAGCATTTTCCAGGGTAGATTCTGTACAGTAGAGCCTAAAGCAAGACTCAGTGACTTTAAAAAAACTAAATATGTTTTTAAATAATTCATGAGCAAAAAGAAATAACATGAGAATAAGAAAACATTTTAAAATAAAAACAAAAAAGAAAATATTTTAAATTCAGTGAAAACTAAAACAAAATAAAACTTATAAGGTTCAGCTACAGTGAATTTAGAGAGAACCAGAGAACTTTATATGCCTGTATTAGAAGTAATAAACATCTCAAATCAATAATTGAGGCAAGCTAAACTTGAAGCCAATGAAACAACAGAAGTCATGAAACGTGAAATGGAAATCAGTAAAACAGAAAACAGAAAAGCAATAGAAAATATTTGTAAAGCCAAACGTTGGTTCTTTGAAAAATCAAGAAGTTTGATAAATATTTAAGCTGGCTGTCTTAGTTACTTTTCTATCATTGCCAAGACAAAATACCTGACACCTAAAATTAAAGCAGCAAAGGTTTATTTGGCTCACAGTTTTTAGAGGGTCCAGTCCATAATCAGCTGGCTCTAAGGCAGGGTTGCTTGGCAGGGGAGCATCTCAGAGGAGAAACACTTCATTGTGCCCACAAGGCAGCAAAAAGCAACAAGGGGCCTGAACAGCATCTTTCTGCCTCTTCTATGTTATCCAGACTACTTATGATGAGTAGTACTCACACCCTTAATCCTATGAAGCAATTACAGCACCACATGCTCTAGATCCAGCCACCTCTGAAAAAGCCCCACCTATGACCACATGAGACTTTGGGGACCGCTGAAACACAAAACATAACACTGACCAAGAAAAAAGAAAGAGACAGCTTACCAAAATCAGTAATGAAAGAAAATACATCTAGGCTAGCCCTGAAGAAATAAAAATCTTTGTAAGGAAATATTACAAAAAAGTTTGCTCCAACAAATAGGACAATTTAAATGGAATTCACAGATCCTAGAAAGACAGAAGTTACAAAAGGAATTCAAAAAGCAACACAAGGGTGCTCGGCAATCTACTCGGGACTTCTTCTGTCTCTCAGACAGAAGCTTTCTCTCCCCAGTAAATATATTCTGTCTTAAAAAGAAAAAAAGAGAGAAAAAAAAAAGCAACACAGATCTGGTTAGGATGCTAACTGGTCAAATTAGTAAACATTCCTTTATGGAAAATCCAAACATCAAAAGGCTTCATCGGTGAATTTTATCAACTATTTAAGAATCAATTCTTGCCGACCCTTCGCAAACTCTTCCAGAAAGCAGGCAGAAGCACTTTTAGAATCGTTCTATGAGGTAAATATTACATCAGTATAAAACCAGACAAAGATATCACAAGAAAAGAGATCTACAAACCAATACCCCTTGGAAATATAGAGGAGATAGTCTAAATATTAGTAAACCAAATCAAGGAACATATAGGATCATAAATCACAATGAAGTGATGTTTTTCCTAGGAAGACAAGGTTGGTTTAATGCCTAAAAATTGATGTAATGCACCATTTAAGTAGAACGAAGGGGAGAAAACACTACTAGATCTTCTCAATAGACAGAAAAAAATTGATAAAACTCTGACTAAACTAGGATACAAAGATGTAGGAGACATAAGAAAGCAAGTAAACCAAAAGCTAGAACTATAGTTAATAACATACTTACAGTGATGCATAATGCTGTCCCCCTAACATCAGGAGCAAAGAGAATGTCAGCTCTGTTGCTATGGCTACGCAGCAGTAGACTGGAGGTTATAGTTAATGCAATAAAGTAAAATGCATGAGTGAAGGAACAAGGAAACAAATACGTAAAACAAAATGCACCCTGTCTGGAAGATGCGTAAATATATTTATTCAAAAGTATCTTTTATATACAATAAATATC
This sequence comes from Dasyprocta punctata, assembly GCA_004363535.1. Taxonomy (NCBI): domain Eukaryota; kingdom Metazoa; phylum Chordata; class Mammalia; order Rodentia; family Dasyproctidae; genus Dasyprocta; species Dasyprocta punctata. Next base: position 43,480 of record RJWM01004418.1, on the reverse strand, counting down.
CACAAACACACAAACCTTCTTGGACCTATAAGCGAGTCCAGCGAAGTGGCAGGATACAAGGTTAATAAACCAAAGTAAGTCAGTGTGTGGTTATTTATATCACAGCAATGAATAACCCAACAGAAAGTTAAGAAAACAGCCATGTTCATACAGAATAAAGTAACATCTTCAGGAACATTTTTCTTAGGAAGAACTTAAAACATGAAATTCAAGACTTGTGTACTAAAAAAATTTAAGAATTGACAAAAGAGCAATACAAAGGTATAAATAAGTAGATGTATGGATTCATTTAATATAGCGAAGATAGCAGTTCTCCCTGAATAATCCCTATTTCTTAAAAAATATAGCAAGTTAAATTATATATGGAAATGTATGGGACCGAAGCAAGCAGAAGAATTTTGGGAAAAAAAGTTGAAAAAACTAGACTTTCCAGTTTCTTAAAATAACAAGACAAATTATGATATGGACTCCACTAAGTATCACATGTAAGTAAAAGTATGCAGTATTGATTTTTTTTGTGACTGAATTATTTGACTTAGCACCATGTCCTCAAGGTTCCTCCATATGATAGTATATGAAAGAATTTCCCTCATTTTAAAGGCTTAATAATGGTCCCCTGTGCATGTGGATCCCACGATACTCATCCCTTTATACTCTTGTGAGCACTCAAGTTGCTGCCACATTTCAGCTCTTGTGAAATATGCTACTACGAAAGAGGAGTTAAAGTGTCTCTTCAAGTCCCTTTTCCTTAACACTTTTGCGAATATGCCAAGGAGTGGAGATACTCAACAAATTACCAAAAAAAAAAAAAAAAGATAATTCTGTATCATATGGCAATTCTGTAATTCTGTTTTTAGCAAGGAACATCGTTGTGTTTTCCTCAGAAGCTGCACTGTTTCACATTCCCACCAAGAGTGCACAAGGTTTCAGTTTCTCCACATGCTCACTAACGTTTGTTATTTCTTGTTTGGCTATTTACCTTTCCTTCCCTATTTCCGTTTCTTTTTTGGACAGTAGCCATCTTCATGGGTGCAGGTGGTATAGTTTGTATTTGCGTTTCCATAATGATTGGTAATGTTGATCATGTTTTCACGTGCTTATCAGCCACTTGCGTATCTTCTTTGAAGAAATACCAAGTCCCTTGGCTGTGTTTAAACTGAGTTGTCTTCTGTTGTAGAATTCTGGAAGTTATATTTCAGATATTAATCTTTTTCCTAATACATGATTTGCAAATATTTCCCCCCACCCCCATTTCGTGGCTTGCCTTCTTTCTCTGTTGATAGTATTTTTTAATGCACAATTCTTCAATATTTTTATGAAGTCCAACTTGCCTATTGTTTCTTTTTTGTCCATGACTTTCATGTCATATCCAAAAAATCTTATCTAAATCCAATGTCATGACAAGTTTGCCCCATTTTCTTCTGAGCATTTTGTACTTTTGGGTCTTGTATTTTGGTCTTTTATCCTCTTGAGTTAAATTTTTTTATGGTGCTAGTAAGGGTCAATGTCATTCTACTCCCGAAGATTTTTATGTGACTGTTTATAGTGGCATTGTGCAAAATATCCCCAAAGGGGAAACTGTCCTAGTGCTATCAACTACTGAATAGATAAACATGTAGTGTACTTATACAGTGGAGTATTATTCAACAGTAAAATGTGTGGTACATGCTAGGTCACAGATGAATTTTTAAAAATCATTATACTAAATTTAACAAGCCAGAGGCAAAAGAATTTGTTCATGCATATACCCAGTATACATATATCATGATCACTACTATATAACAGTAACAACATAATCTGCACAGTACTATATATGTGTGTGTGAATACATACACATGCATAGATAAAATAGATTCCTTTTGTGTAAAATGCTCAGTAAAGGGAGATCCCTAGGAACAGAAAGCAGATTAGTGGTTGTCTATAAAGGGTGGCCACAGTTGAGTACAAGAACTCTTTTAGGGGAGATGGAAATGTTCTAGAAGTGGGTTTTAGCAATGACTAGACAATTCCAAAAGAGTACTTAAAATCCTTGAATTCCTTAACATGGGCACACTATAGTATGTAAGTTAGGCCTCATTGAAACTATTAAAACTGTTAAAAATTATACATATATACGTATATGTGTATATATATATATGATTCTAGGGTAAATCATTCAATAAATAGGCAAACAAGTTAAATACAACAAAGATACATATGATATCAAAATTAAACATCGCACACACACACACACACACACACACACACTCATGCATGCACACACGCACCCCATTCATGTCAGCCTTGTCTGGAACCTCTTGGTCAATGTTGATATCATGTCACAGGAGCAAGACTACTTTTGTTGAGTAAAAATGAACACAAGTGCCCCGTCCTTTGAAAGTGTGAGCTGAGGCCGTGTACTGTGTATTCTTGACAGTTTGTAAGCGCCTGCAGGGCCCTGCTTTCTCTAATTACTTTCTATCACCTTCTTATGCAACTCCGCCACCCCAGCAATCCACAAACAGTCTGAGCTCAGTTCGACACCTTGAAGGAGCCTGCTCCCCCCTCCCTGTGCGGGGAGAACTGCATGTAATCCTTTCTCAATCTAAATTCTTGTGGGAGGAGAAGGAAGGCACAGAGCCATGTATCTGATCAGGTCTGAGTCTCAAGCAGGGGCCAGCAGAGACCACTCTGGTCTGTAACTACAATTGTCACACATTCTTACTTCACAAGGGGCTTTCAGAGGTCACCTGGCTGAGCTCATGCTTCCCAGCTGGTGACCACCTGTCTTAGTGACTTTAACACTCTGCACTGAAAAGAGTAAAACTGTGTGCTCTTACTTTGGCTCAAGGCAACTTTTAAAGATTTAAAGGTCCCTGGGTTCTTTGGGTAAGAATTTCTCACTGTAAATATAAAAGTCTCTTATCATTACCAAAATATTCTGAAAGCAGTGCTATTCCTGCATTTGACCCCATTTCATATCTATACACAAGATAACTGTGCACTGATGCTGTCCTATCTAATGGTTTCAAGGTTTTCAAAAGACCAGAACATGGTAAATAAAGGGGAGAGTACAGATGGAATTTCTCCATGGCTCACAACTAGGCTTCACTAAACACCATAAGCAAAATCACCAAGTGAAAGAATCCTAGAAAATCTTCATTGTCCCCACTTTTCTCCTCCCCAGTTCCTCAAAGACCTTAGGCTTAAAGACCCCAGGGGACTGGCAGGTGTAGATTTCCATGGAAACCAACCCTAAAAGAATGAAAACCCAAAGAGAGAATTATGTGAAGTGCCCTCACGTCTGTGCAATTTCCTTGCCAACAGTTTTTGAGGTCAACCTGGCTTATTTCATGAAATTAGAGGTCCTGCTGTCAGGATTTCCCCAGGCAAAAAGGGTTTGCTCAGCTCCATTGCTTGGAAACCCACAGACTGGTTTGTTCCTCCTTCTTCGAGAACGGCCCTTACTATTCTGCCTGACTTTCAAACACTTTTTATTCTGGCTTCCTTCTAATTAACTAGAGCCATGCTTTTTTTTCTTTTTCTTTTTCCCCTTCATTCACATTTAGCATGTACTTGCTTTCTTTAAAAAGTGTAAAATTAAGATATTACTTAATATGATATTATTTTAAGATACTCAAATTCATTAAAAATATTTTTAAATCATGCATTTGTATAGAGTATGTAGTATAGTTAAAAATTCTAACAGTACAGAAAGTTAAAAAAGGAAAACTTTTCCAAGTCCCTTTCCCCAAAGGCAAAATAAGTAAATGCCTTAGGACTCAGGGTGCTTCTTCTGATGAATTCCTCCAACACCCCATTTACAGTTGGCCAAGGTGGGGAAATGGGTTTTACTTGTAACCCATTGGCAGTCTCTTGTACCTTGCTTTTGTAATTTTATAAAAATATAGTTTAGAAGGCTTTCTTCTGCAGCTCACAGACCCACATCCTATGGCTGGGCAGTGGCTCTCACATTTGGGAATCCTGCAGACTCACCCAGAAGGTTTGGTACCCCTTGGATAGACTTCCTGACTTATTAGGTCTGGGCGCTTATATGTTTGCCTCAGTAACCAGTTCTAGGGTGTGGCAGGTGCCGTCCTCTGGTGCTACTCTACAGGCAGTGCTGTAACTGAACTCTCCAGGCAGAAGTAGAGAGCCATCTCTGGAACTGTAATACGCCATACGAGTGCTCCATGCTACTTTCAACCAGGCCCACATTGTTGGAGATTTTGAAGTTCAAGTGTAACCCTACAATAACCTTACATGGAATCATGAGGACATGATATTTACTGTGTGCTGAGCATTACTAACTCTCTGCATGGTAATACTGTCCTGAAGGTATTTGTCTGCACTGTAGACAGAGGAGGAAACTGTCTCAGAGACGGTAAGCAATGTGAATTAGTCTTCCAGCTAATAGGGATGGAAGTTGGGAATCTAAGCAAGTTCCTCTGCTTCCAGAGCCCGTGTTCTTTGCAGAGCTTTGTCTATGCAGAATTACAGGATAGGAGGAGAACTAAGGGTAACACACACACACACACACACACACACACACACAAACGTGAACAATAGCAGAGGAGAGAAATTGGGGTCCCAGAATCTGCAACCTAGTCTCACCGAGGCAGAGTCCTGTTTTAGACCTGCTCATCTTTTCTTTGGTGGACATCTGACAGTTTTAGGAATGTCAGCAACTTGACATTCTTAATATCATTTTTAACAAAGGTGAAATATTTCTGCTCATACTAAGCCCTATAAATTATGCAGCTACTCATGGGAGTGCTAATTTACTCTTCAAACTTCAGCCACCCAAACTGCAACGTTGCCTTGGATTGAGTTATCTGCCCTCTTTATTCAGTTTCCTGCCTCTTCCCACTGGGTGTGAGGAGCAGTCATTTTACAGATCAGTTTTGCATATTTTCCTACCCTGATTTTATTTTAATCTCCAAATGTAGACATTCTTGTGCTAATTTTTTTCCTACCATGTATAGACTCAGAGAGACATTCACCTGTCAAGAATATATGTCATTATGAAAGATAAATATCAAAAGAGCTAACTCTTTCCAGAATTAGCCAGAATTTTTGTTCTTATTTTCTGAGGGGAGGAGTTCAGGGAAAAAATCATTTGTCCTTTTGCATATTCTATTCCATGATATTGGTACATTGCTAACTATAATTTACAGCCTATGAAATGTGTTCTTTTTATGCTTAGCAAAGTTGAAATTCAGAAATTTTGCTTCATTAGCTAACTTTCATGTCTTTCCTAAGGAGAAAGAATTATTTCCAGTTGTTTTTACACTGAAGCTGGGAAAATTCCACCATGAACGCACTGCATATCAGCCAGGCCCCAGGGAAGTGCTGCCCCCACGTACTGCATACTTCACACCGTAACAATGTTATCCGATTTTATAATTAACATTAAAGTTTTACAGGCAAAGGTACCTTGTTAACCTTGCCATGTGTTTAAAGCTCATTTCATGAGGAGCCACTTGCTTCTTCACTGCCATCCTAACTGGGGCTGTGTGGCTGAGTGTTACCAGATCTGGTAATGAAAGATAGGAACACAACTCCTCATATGCCCACCGTGGGGCAGAATTAAGGCAGCAGAGGGAGCCTTAACTCTTGCATTTCCTGACTTCTATGGGTTTCATTTGCAATTCCAACATTCCAGTAATATTTCTTTTCTTCCACTCATTCTCTTTTTCAAAATCCTCTTTCTTTCTCAACTTCCCGAGTTCTGCTCTAAACCCAGGCAGTAACTATTGAAGCACGCATACCCAGTCTCCCCCCATACTGAGTTATGTGATTAGTGTACAGTGCACTCATGGCATCACAGATGGGCCTGAGTATTGTGCGAAGGCTTCTGAATTGTGGCACACTCGCTGACACAGAACAATCAAGGGCAAGATGTATTATAAGAAACCACTGATGAACCTAACAGGTTTTAATCGTTTTCCAAAAATGGAAGCAACTTATGCTGGCACATATTCTTAAGTTTATATTTAAAGTAAAAATAGAGAATGACAAAAACAAACAAGCAAATAATGAAACAAAAACCAAGTTGTTGACTATCCCTTACATTGTCCCTAAAGAATATAGGATGGTGTGTCTATGTATGTGTGTGTGATATAGCTGTAATCTTTACAAAGGATACAATTGTAAAAATTGACTAAACCTGACCAAAAGAAGCTATTTAAAAAAATGAACTGGGTCTAACATACCCGTAGTGGTGAAATGGGGAGAGGGGGAGACCCAGCACTTTTATTTTTGCCTTTGTGGTCTTACTTAAGCACCTCAGATGCCAACCAATTCCTGGTTAACTGCATTCTGTGACTTTTGGTTTTTTACCTTAAAAGAAAGAGTTTTATAACCTGAAGTTTTATAATTTAATTTTCTTTTTAAGTTGAAAATCGGTTCTGTGTGTCTAATGTAAATGCTGCAATTTAAAAGATTTTGTCCCTGCACAAAAACTCAGCTGAGAGAATATGAATTTATTACCTATTTAAAGGAATCACAGTATTATATGATTTATTGCCTAAAAGTCATGTGGTTTCCTTTCATGGCATTTTTGAGTAAAAATTAGAATTTTTAAATGATGAAAATTCTGTATAAAAAACACTATGACCAATAATGCTAGCTGGGCAAGGCATGTTTACATAAATTTGAGCATTCCATGAGACTTGCTATAATGGATAGCGCTTTACTCCCCTTTATTTTGTAAAACAATCTCATATTTCACAATAATGACCTATTTTTATTAGACTCTTTAAAAAGTTGACCGCACTTTGATAATTTTAAAATGTCACATTTTTAAAATATTTACACTAATTTTTTTTGCCCTAGATTAGTTTTCCTATCCTCTGTGATAATATGGAGATAAGGGAATAAATTTCAAAGATACTTTAAATTTAAATTAGCCAGTGTGATGAAATAAACATTTCTTTCTTTGGGAGAGGGAATAGATCCTTATGTCTATGCTTTTCTCCAGCAAAAGTGTTTTGAGATTGGATTTCTCCTGTTTTTTTTTTTTTTTTTCACCAAAAGAATTGGAGGCTGGGTCCCTCATGAGGGTGGGATAACTAAGGGTGTTGGAGCAGTGAAGTTGAGGGTGAGGCTGCTGACCAGGGTGCTGAGAAGGGAAATTCTTACAGGTGCGGCCGCCTGCCCCATCCACGCAACACAGGAGACAGACAGAGCTTTGCACAGACCCTGCTGTTCCTCCTGCTGGGGTGACTGGTAAGGGGTCCAGCAGGCGGGGATCTGGGCAGTTGCCTCTGTAAATGAAGCAGTAATTTAGAGAAGTTCAATTTATCATGATGCATTGCAAGACTTCCCTGTAGGATATACTTGTTGATATTTTATATTTGACCACGTCAATAAAAAGATGCTTAAAATTACACTTTAGTTCAAGTCTTTCCACAATAATGCATTGTCTTTCATGGGACTAGAGAGAAACTTGGTGAAGTGTTTTCTTTGGTCCAATTCTTTTGCTATAATAATAAAGATTCTCCATTGATAATCATGGTATTTTTAGGATGTATAATTTGACCAATGCATTTTTATTACTTTTATTTTAAAGCTAAGCAGTCCCAAATCATTGTGAACTAAACCAGATAAGATTAATTTTCACTCACCATGAGGCCTGTAAGGAGGTAGTCCAAGGATGAAACAGAAGTTCCCTAGCCCTCCTAAGGTTGCAAGCTTGTTTTTTCTTTTTCTTTTATCATTACTGTCCCTCAGGATTCCCTCAGAATTGAAAGATGGGTGCTACAGCACCTACCATGCATCATCTGTTCTGTAGGTAGATACCAGGAGCAAGGTAGAAAACTTTTCTACCAGTTCAGCAAGCCCCTGTTGAAGAACTCACCTAGATGATCCATGCAACAAGTTCTCTTCCACCTTATCGCCTACCCTGACTCTTTAGATGAGGTGGAAAATGTTGTTTGTAGCTGGTCCTGTAGCACAGGGATTCTGTTAGTAAGAAAAGAGGAATAGGGAAATTGGGGAGGCAGCTGGGAAACTCTTACCACAAATGTTTGGCATCTTTGTGAAATGTAGTGATGTAGTGTAGACCCTTAGGAAAGACCATTCCAGATGATGCTGGATGGATTTTCTTTCAGGAAACCAAAGTAGACAGACACATTCCTTATCAGTGTTTTTAAGAAAAGAAAGGAAAAGAAAGAAGGAAAGAACAAGCAATTGCTGCAGTGGTGGTGCAGTGAACACCAAGAGGTGGTGGCTCCACCATGGTGACTGGGATTGTTCACTCCTTCAGTGCCCCCTTGTGCCCAACACACTGTGTCGGGGTAATGCAAGTAAGACAGAAGCTTGTGGCAAAGCTCCCTCCGCTCAGCTATAGGGTAACAATGTGTGATCTTGGCTACTAGAAAAGCAAAAATAAGATTCTATTTATCAATCTAGCTATTTATCAATCATCTATCTGTTCGCGATATTAGAGCAAAAACTAACACTATTAGAGCTTGTCTTTATCATGCTAAGTGGTTCATCAAAAGAATGTCTTATTTATATATTTAAATTAGGAGTTTGTTTCTTAATTGATGCATGGTATTTTTTGTTATCTGTCGATTTCTCTTTAATCTATCAAATTATCTTTACCCATATGAACTCAATGTAAAGTAGATGCAAAGTTCTTTTTTGTTAGTTTTGTTTCAGTTTTCCATAACTGTCTGAAAAGCACCAGAACGTGTGTTGCAAAACCAACAGCACCCTCCTCCAAGAGTGGATAAACATGCAGTTGACATGGAGCCCCCACAGCTTCCTAATAAACAGATGCCCACTGACCGTGCTGACCCAGTTCCATAGAAGCAGTGTGGATGGTTGCAATCATCGATACAGACAGCCAGTTTCTCTGTACTTAGAGGAAGACTCTGAAGTCACAGAGCAGAAATGAATCCTCTCAAAATCTCATGGGCCAGAGCAGAAATGAGAACCAAGGACTCATGTAAGCTCCACCCAGGCGCCACCACTCCAGGAGACCCTGGGAAGTGGCTGCAGGCTGGAGAACATGGTTCTTCCCGTTGGCCTGGGTCAGAAGCTCAGAGTCCCTGATCTCATACCTGCCGCATTTCCCCATCTCCTACCTTGTCAGTCTACTTTTCTTCTCTAACATGGAGACTTAACCAGTTGAATCATCCTTTGGAAGAAAATGGACCATGGTTTAACAGTGGCAATAGGGGAATGAAAATGTTTCTTCCACTTGAAATAAATATTTGTCCATATAAACTACAGTAGAACAGTAATTTACCACAGGGGAAGAGGAATGAGAACTTCGGGGATTTATGTTTAATAAAAGGTCCCGCAAGTTGAAGAAAACTGAAACTCTAGTTTTATTGATGCCCATTAACTTGTGTACTTGAAGCAAAAGTATGATGCTCTTAAAATCTGCCCTTTCAATACTTTCAAAAGTTATGCAGGGAAGTTATAGGGACATAAGTTGAACACAAACACTTTCCCTTTGTAAATGTGTTTTAGCAGCATTGAGAAACTATAAAGAGGACGGTGAGACTCATAGAACTTCTCCTAATGATTTTCTAGGGTGAACACAGCGGGCTGCCTGGGCCAGGGCTATATTACTGAAGAAAAAAGAGAAAGAGGGGCCATGAACTGCTAAATAATGTATCCTACAAGCTGCCCAGAAATTCTTGTTGTGGGTAAGAAGTTTTATTTTCCCTGATAATCTGACCATGTTGAACAGCATGATAAAATTTAAAATTAGGTAACAATTGTGGTTTTGATTCAAAATCTAAATGCAAATGAAATATCTTTGCTTGTTCATATCTATGTAACCAGATGGACAGTGGGAAAATCCAACCCAGCTATGTCTCACTTCACATCTCATCTGATATTTCTCTCAGTTGGCTTGTAGAGTAATTTCATGGCATTTCTGCACAATCATTGCATTGTTGACCCTTAAATACACCCAGTGACAGCTCCTCCCTGAAGTGGTGAGTGGGTGAGTGGAGCTCAGTCCTCTTAATGCCACTTCCATGTGCAGCTGTCTCTGCTCCCGTAGGTATGAGCAGCAGACTGTCACATTGGTGTCACTTGGGGTTTGGTTTGAAATACAGTGTTCAAGCCTTCACCTTCTGCTCAGTCAGCATTCTGAAAAGATCCTGGGGTCAATTACATTCACATGAAAGACTGCAACTAGTGTTCTATGACTCCTCAATTGCTAGTTTGAAGTCTGAAATATTCTTCATGTGAATTTGCTGTCTACTCTAGAAAACACCTAAAATATCCAGGAAATAAAATGAGAGTATCTGTGTGTATACCGTTCTCTATGTCTCTATTTGATGTGTCTTTGTTATGGCTTATGTCTAGATGTCCCCCCAAGCCTCATGGGGTCATAGGTGGGGCTTTTTCAGAGGTGGTTGAATCTAGAGTGTGTGATACTGGTATTAAGGGTGTGTGATTACTAAATCAGTCCACTGATTGCTTTGGCACTGCCCTAATCCCAGTACCCTATATAGGGTATAAAAGGGGCAGAAAGAAGCTGCTATGGCCCCTTTCTTGCTTTGATACTTTCTGCCTGCTATGAACATTTCTCCTCTGCAATGCCAGTCTGCCACCCTGCCTCGGAGCCAGGTGATTATGAACTGAAATCTATACGAACTGTGAGCAAAATAAAACTTTCCTTCCTTAACTAGTGGATGTAGGGTATTTTGTCTACTCAGCAATGAGAAAAGTAACTAATGCAACCTTTGTTCCTATTTTATGTCAGCAACTATTGTGCTGAACTAGCTTGGCTCTCTGGTTGGTTGACTTACTCATCACCAAATCTCTATTAAGTTCTTTTTTGCCAAGATTACCACAAAAAATATGCTTTTCTCCTTTATAAATTCAGACTCAGGCTAGGGGAGTAAAGCTAACATTTCAAGGATCCCAAGCTGTGACATTCTTAACCCCACAAATATTCTTAACTTCAAGTGGGTGACAAACTCTTTTGGCAGCACAAAGGTAGAAAAGGAAACTTCCCCAGGAAAATGTCTGCAAATTTGGGAACTCAGTGCTCCCCTGAAGACCCTTGCAGAGCTGCTCTAGTCAGTTTCCATAATCTGGTGGCCACCAATTACAGTATCTAGGATCGTAAGATTATTAGAAGTATCAAAAATTCTGGAAATCAGGCATACAATTCTGTTTATATGCATATATCTGGGAGGAGAAATCGTAATTTCAATCAGGTTAGCAAAGAAACCCATTATCCAAGAAGCAGGTCTAATAAACAATAATAATTTTAATCTTACTACTTAGAAAAGCCTCTCCATGATGAACAGTCATATTACAGTTTTCTTTGAAGTATTTTATGCCTTAATATATTTTTTCTTTGGTTTTTAATGATAACACACATAAAGCAGGCAATGTACTAAAATAAATTCAACTTTTTTTCTTTCACAATGCATTTTTAAATCATCTTCTCAGATATAAAGAGGGAATTAATACTGACAACCAGGGGATATTCTAAGTTAGAAAAGGTTGACATGTTACTTCCTTAAATTAACTTTCTTATTAGACTATTAAAACTTTGGAAAAACTGCCTTTCTGAGTAGAACACTTTATGGGTCATTATAGAATGTGGGTAATGGTTTCTTATTTATTAAACTGGGCATCGTGTATGAATTATAGTGCCCAGGACAGTCTTGTTGTTTTGTTTTCATTTACCTAATAATAACAATTTACTATAATTGAATCTTTTAATCGAGAAATTCCAGTGTACTTTACAAGCACTAATTAATGCTCCCATCTCCTCAGCGCGGTAGGTAAGCATTAGCCTTATTTTGTGAATGGAGAATTTAAAGCAGAGTGAAGTGACTTGCCCAGGGCCACCCAGGCAGCTGGGGGGAGTCCCAGCGGAGCAGCACATTCTTGGCTGTGGGCCGCCATTGATCTCTTTGGTTCTCAAGGAAGAGGCAGGTTCTTGCTCTACATTAGGTGGACCAAGAGAACAAGGAAAAAACACAGACACCCTGTAATGTTCATTCCTTTGCTTCATGTGGCAACCAAGTGGCAGGACCACGATGTGATTGTACTAGCCACTTCATCCAACCGTTCATTCGTTTAACACATACTCCTTGAGGGCACACAGCATGGCAGGGATGGGTGAATTCTGGAAACACATTAAGCAAAATAGAAAATGTCCCCGTTCTTAAGAAGCTATAACTGCAGGAGGAAGATAGTGAATAAACAAGTAGACAAATGCCTTGCATACCGTGTGAGGTTGTAATTAATGTTTTGGGTTTTTGTTGTTGTTTTGTTTTGTTTTTTTTGTAAACTTCAAACAAAAGAGAGGAGAGGCAGGGCTGTTGTGGGGAGGAGGGATGGACTGCAGCTTTAGAGGTGGCGGGCATCAAGGTCTCATTGATAATGTGTCATTTGGTGGAGGTATGCAGGGAGGTTGAAGCCAAGTACAGCAGTAGAAGCCATGCTAGCCCTGATTCTGGAGAGCATTTGGCTTCTTGGAAGAAGAGTGAAGAGGGAAAAGCCAGAAAAAAAGGAAGGTTCTGAGACCAGAGTGCAAAGAAAGTAGTATTTCAGAGGATGTCATTTGTCAATTGTATGAACTTCAGTTTTTACCCCAAATGACAGGCAAAGCCCTGAGAAGATCTGATGTAACTTAGCTTACATTTTAAAAGGGTCACGCTAGCTGTTATGTGGACAAGTGTCAGGGACCACACAGCGGACTTGTGAAATTAGAGCAAAGAGTTCAGGGACAACAGACTGGACTGAAATTGAATTTTGACCAAGGTCAATGACAGGGAATAAGCAAAGCTGTCACAAAATGAATAACTATAATATTAAGCCCTAGGTTCAAGGCACAGACCATTCTCCCTCTCACCCTAGGTATTTAATAAGGTTTAAAAGGTTTAGAAGGTTTAAAATTTTTCCCTTTCAGTGAATAAAAACAACTGATTCTAAATTTTCTCCAGTGTGTGTTGTTTTTGCCCTCATGTTGTTTTTCTCACAGTCACAAGATGGCTGCCCCAGCTCCAGGCATTACGTCCTCACAGGAAATTTGCTTTCAGATAGTTAGCAGCAGGAGTAAAAGATGCTCTGCTAATTAGGCTTGGTCTGCTTCTTTTTTTTTTTTTTCAATTTTATTTTAAAGATAGTAAAATCCAACAAAGCATAACAGAACAAAGTCAATCAAAACAAAGCAGTAGAACTGGTACAGAACTTCAAAGCAAGATACTAGGAAAACAATAGCTACTATAGTATATCCTGTTATTTTCACAGTAGCTGACCATCCCATAAGATATAGTAAAATCAAACCAAAAACAAAACAGAATGAAACCAATCAAAACAGAACATGAAATAAAGCAAAAAAAAGTTAATCAGAATAAAGCAAAACAATGAGAACAATACTGGGCCTCAAAGACAAGACAGAAGGGAATCCCCCATATTTGCTACACTGCATACTGTCCTCCTCCCAAGAGATGCTCAGACTGCTGGCCCCAGGCCTGCAAAATCAACCAAACAATACAAGCATTTAGTTGCTTTATGTGCCTTAGTGGCTATCAACTTAGCCGGTCCTCCGAACCAGCAGGTTCCTTAAAGGGGCGGGTCTTGATACTCAGCCCAAGCGACATCAGGCACGAATCTTTCTCTTCCTGGAGTCGGCTCGTGCCACTCACCCAGAAGGCTGGCTAGTTGTCTTCTGGTTGGATCCTCCATCTTGGTCTGCTTTCTTAAATGGGCAGCTTCAGCAAACATACTCATCTCTCACTGGTCAGTATAGGGTCACGCAAGACTTCTAAACTCGTTTGCTACACCGATGAAAGAGAAAGAATTACTTTGTCTGGCATAGAGCAATTGTGAGACAGTTCTCACAGATGGGAGGAGACTATACCCCCCAAAGCATGTCTCTTTGCCTCCTCTTGAATACAAACTCAGGATTCCTTTAGCAAGTAGCAAATATGTGAGAGGCTGAGGGTAGGGGTAAGAGTTGAGCAGGGGAGAGTCAGATGCCTGAGGGTCTGGCTTCAGATAGGATGACTTGGGCTGGCTTTTCTTGACTTGCTGTTTAAGCTGTGATCTCAGTTTCCCAAACGAACTCAATTTTGTAGGCTGGAGGAACATGAATACATCTCTGGAGGCTGGGAGTGATATGAGATAAGGCTGAGTGATGGGTGAGAATGAGGGGAAGGATGTGGACCATGCTTAAGTACAGTGGGGAAGTTGTTGGAGGATTTTAATTACAAGAATGGCAATATTGTACTTAGGTTTTCAGAAAGATACTTCTGGCTGCTGAGTGGTTAGTAAATGGCAAGAGGAGAAGCAGAAAGATGTGTTAGGAGGCTATTTGAGGCATCCAGGCAGCAGAGGGTGAGGCTTGAGTTAAGGTGACATGGTAGCTGGCCTCCACATTTACCCCCCGTGACTGCCTCCTCCCAGTACTGTACTGGGATCTTTGCCCTTCACTAAATTCTCTCTGCCTTTACCAGGGTTGCCCAGTGCCCCCATGGCAGGTACAGGAATGATGGATGTGTTGTTTCTGAGATGAAGTTCCACATAGCTATAACTTGCAGTTTCATTGCCGATTTTCTGGGATTTGAGATTCCCTGAGGAGCGACTCATACGGCAAAAACTGAAGCCTCCACCCAATAGCCAGCAAGCGACTGAGCTACCTGCCAACAAACATATAAGGGCCAGGTTTAAATAATGTCCCCACCGAGAGGACCGCAGCCCCAGCTGACAATGAAGTGTGACCTCCTGAGGGATCCTGAGCCTGAGCGGAACCACCCAGAAAAGTCCCTTCTGATTCTTGACCTACAGGAGCTGTGTGAGAAAAGAAACACTTGCTGATGAAGATGCTGTAGTTTGGAATAATTCATGGTGCGTCAGTGGATGTTAACTGTAGGTGTTAGCAGTGGGAGAGCAGAGAATGAGGATTTCAGACAATCTGATACCTATGAATTCAGTGTTCAGAGATAGTCCCCGGATTTTTCACTCGAACATCTGTGGACTATTGTTTACTGAGAAGAGGAAATTTAGATAGGAGAGCTGATATGGTGTGGCAGGTATCATCTGAGTTTCACTTCAGGCTGTTTGAGGTTTCAGATGCAGGGAATTAGTTGGGTAAAAAATGGGCTATGAGTTTAGAATGATGAGGAGAGATCAAAAATAGAGAAACAGACTTAGTAATTTGTGGATGCAACCTCCCAGAGGGAGAGTACAGCGAAGAAACAGGGTCCGGAGTGGGGCCTAGGGTTACTCTACATTGCAGTTCTCTCTGTATTCACTGACCAGGGAAGGCAAAATGAGTATCTATATTAAAACACAGCTCCTTTTATAAATTCAAACACAAAATGGGAATGCATGTATGTGTTAAGTTGTCCATACTGGTCTTATTCAACATTAGGACATTACTACTGGAGAACCCTTTTAAACTTCTTTATGCTGTAGCCTTTGTGCACTGTGGGTGCGTGTTAAGATTGCGATTGGGGACCTTACCTTCTGAACTTCCTGTCGCCCAGTATATTTTCATTTGAAACCTTCTGATTGTACAGCAGTAAAGTTACAAGTTCAACATGGACGACTCTGCACAGAGGCTTCCAGCTTCCGGTGGAAACGTACCGTGGTCTTGACTGTTTATGACTCTGGAGGAATCTAAGGGAACGTATTTCCATTTCATACTCCGTAGCAAATTACAGCTCGGTATGGGCCTTTAAAAAGGTGATTTGCTTTACTTCAAACAAGTTGCTTTTCCGCATTTTCCCAGGCCTCTTGGCCTTGTACTTGTGAGGGCTCCTTTATAAATGATGTGGTGTGCCCCACCTTGTCAGCCCTGGGTCCCCGAGACAGGCAGAGAAGTCTGCTTAGGGAAAACCAAAAGCAATTTGCTCTTTGAGGTCAGGCTCCACCCCACTGCAAACGCAATCTTCAAGACAGAAAGATAACTTTGCACCTCTCTGCAGCCCTGAGGGTGCGGGACCAACATGCTCTGTACAAAGATCCTGCAATGTAATTGAATCTCTTCTGAATCCTTTGTATGGGCAGAACAACAGGGCTGACACACGCAGAGCTGCTTGAAGTGAGTGTGAGTGAAATCCTCTCTCTTTGATTTGTGGACTGTTTACTCCTTATCTTAAGGAAGACTGAATCCCCAGGGAACAAAGATGTGTGATGTGGATTTAAGCTTGCCTCTGTGCTTCCAGTAAGAACATCACCCGGGCCCGGTGCCCCATAGGTCAATCATAATATGTTACCAGCAGGTGGCAACAGTGAGTACAACAGATTGGAAAACCCCGCGCTGCGGACCTGCAGATAAGCAGGAAGGGTGGTGTGTAGTGTATCCAGTGCATGAAGAAGGCAGAGAACGACTGTTCGTTGAAAAAGAACTGAACTTCACCACTCTGTCCCACTTCTTCAAAAGCCCGTGTTCTTGCTCCCACATGATTCATTTGGACCAAGGGTCAACATTCTGTTAAGCAGAGGGAGGTCCTTTTAACAGCCTGTAGGTCTTTCTGTCTACATCAAGGAAAAGGTGATAGGCCCCGTTTGTTAAAGAGTTCTCATTTTCTGACTTGCCTGCCCCTATGGGCCTTTTAAAGCAACCCTGAAAGCAAGTGACAAAGAATAATTTATTACCTTGAAGACTTAGCAAGAGCCAACTCATTCGAACCCACTAAGCGGGGTGTCCGAGAGCCAGGAAGGTTGTCCCCAACATGCAAGGCTCACAGGTCCCGTGCGGGTTTCAAGCTGGCACAGCAGCAGTCAGAGGAAGTCACTGGTTTGATGTCATCTGGCTGATAAGGAGACGCATTTCTTTGCAGATTCTGTTTCAGAGAAAGGGGACAGTCCCCTGGCAGTGGCTTTCGTGTGGATTCAGAATCATGTCACTGCTGCTACGACACAGCAGACTAGCTGTGTTGGAACTTGTCACATGCACAGAGGGGGACTGAGTCTCTTCCAGGTCCAGGGCACATCTTGCAAGAGGATGTTCTTCTTGTAGAAATGCTGACTCCTGGAAAAGCATCTTCAGTGGACTGTGGATGAGACAACCCATAAATAAGCAAGGAGAACCTGCCTTGATCTTGGGTACTGTAAGTGCAGTGTGACCTAGGGACTTAAGAAGCCATTTGGATGGCAGCTGCCCCATTGCTGCTCTAAGGAGACTAAGTATAAAGATGTGAGGCCACACTTGCAGGCTCAGGGTTAGTGGGACGGCTCTAATGACAATCCTTTTGGGGTCCTCCAACAGCCGGCACATTGGCGTCTTAGAGAAACCCACTGCTTCCTCCTCAAAGAATCAAAGCTGCTCACAGCTTGCCAGTTGCTGCAGCCATCCACAGGGTTTGTTCCCACTGCACTCCTAAGATCAGTAACTTGCCACACCGTTAGACTGTGGCAAATTGGGCCTCCATCACTATTCAGAAATGGTAAGCAGTTGGGCACCGACTGGTTTATGTATAACTGACATCTTAAATTCTGGCAAGTCACAAAATTTTGGCATTTCCATGTGCTCATCTGTCAAACAGGGCAATGATCTTGCCTCTGAGAACCCTTATGGAGTGTATAATAAATATAATTAGTCACGATCTTTGCTTATGCACGTGCTAGCTGCCAGGCCATCTGGCTTGGCTGTTCACCCATCTAAGTGTCAGGAAAGTCAAGGCCTTGCTGCTGCTCGTCTCTCAAGGTCTCTGCCTCCCTTACCTCGGACCTCATGTCTTCCCCTTCGGCTGGGGCCCGAGACTGCTGGCAAAGCTCTGCCCTGCCTGTTCCCCCCATCTGTGCCTCTCCTGCCCTGGATCTGCACTCACTGAAATTTCCCACCGTCTCCCAATCTTTGCCCAAATGCTAGTTTCTTGGTGGGAACACACTTTTTAAAACCGCCATCTGCCTCCCTCCCAGACCCTTAACATTAGGGAAAACCCATTTCTGGTTCAACTCTTTCTGTATTTCAAAGCAAGTTCCTATTTATTAAGATTACCATCTACCTTCTCCAACTGACAGTTAGTTCTCTAGATATAGGAAATTTTGTCCAATTTCAGTTTGTTTGTTTTTAATGGTGCATCCAAAATACCTTCAAGTGCCTGACATGCAAAAAGGCATTTAATTAATACTTGATAGATGGATACACTCATGTCTATACTCACAAATTCAAACTCTCCTATATACATACTCACACGAAGGACTCATATTTATTTTAGATCTTGGTAAGGTTGGTTAATAGCCCAGTCTGTACTCACGTTACAAAAGCAGCACACTTAGAAATGCTGGAATATACATTCCAGTGAATCTGCCAATATTTTGCTTCTGGGACCATTTTTATAGATGAAAATACCTTTTTCTATAAAAGAAAAGGTACACCTTGTTATGCAGACATTTGTGAGGAAGCGTACTCTTTTCTAATATAAAATAACTGAGATGCTCACTGGGGTTGAAAGATTGGAATCTAGTGATGTTTTAAGGGAAAGCTTTTGTGCTCTAGAAGTAGTAAGGAGGCTACTAATGTATTACAAATAAATACCCTGCTAGACCTAGTGGAAAGAATAGATAAGGATCCTTTATAATTAATGCCGTTTGAATGCAGTCAGGTAGTTGTAAATGTGTTTGAAAACAATTTGTTCTCTTAAGTAAATTTAAACACACCCCCCACTTCCACCCTTGTTTACCTCATAAATTTACTTAATCAATCCATTTTCTGTAGATAACAGAAAGGAAACTGCAGAGACATAGGCAAAGTGGTCTTTGAATTACCACGACTTATTAATTATAAGGAGTGTTAGTTAGTGAGGTTCTTCCTTGAAAAAGTTACTACATTATATAAATACCAGGTGATATGTTTTGAGAGTTGCTTAAGGCTTATTTCTTCCTTAACCTTCCTGTAGCATTCAGAATAGGAGTGACAAAAATGTCGGCTTTGTTCTCATCGCAAAGGAATGTTGGTGGTGGAGATGAGGATGACTTTCCACTCCCTGTAGCTCATCTCTTATTTGATTTAGTTTTCAGCCTGGGCTGCCACTGCATCCAGGAAACCTACCTGCTTTTCTAGGTTGCTTTGTACATCCCCTTGTTTGCAGGAAGAGGTCTAGGTTCTTTCAGTCCTTTCCAACAGCCTCAGGGTGACCTCTGCCTTCCGCCAACCTCTCCAGCAAAGTGCGAAGGACACCCTCTCCCCAAATAAGAAATTGCGTGATTGCAGTCTTAGAAGTTAGCAAATTTGTCCTCAGATACAGCTGAAACTCGACCCTCTGGGGTGGCCTCCCTGGTTACAGATTGGATGCACTATGTAGTAAAGTCCTGGCTACCTTTCTTCCCTAGACATCGAGCTCTTTTCTCTAGAAGGTTGCAAGTGACATTGTTGTTTAGTTTTTCCTTCCTCAGACCATTAAGACTATTTCTTGAGAGATGTGAAAGAAAGTGAGTATTTACACACACACATGCAAACACATGTACATACATAAACACAGGACGAGTTCATGGCATTTTTAGAGCTAGATCACTTCTTAAATGTGATTTTGTAAATTTGGTTTTCAGGAAGAAATCTTTAATTGATAAGAAAGGCAAAGGAAAAGAATAACTTCTTCTGAGAAAGTTTTGACTAAGAGGCACAAGACATCTGAAATGAATGAGACACGGTTATTTCATGGTGCAGTCTGCACCCGCTGTTTTCCTCTTTCGGGGAGCGTTTAGACGTCTTAATGGACATCCTTGGTCCTCTGAACATCTGAGGTTATGGTCTCTTCTATTATTCTAGAGATTATAATACTGACATGCAGATCACTGGATAACCTGTCCAAATATTAGGTAAGTCTAATAAAGAATCAAATGTAAGTCTTTGGTGCTACATGAATAGCAGAGGAGAAGGTAAATACACACATCTACTTACAATAACTTCTTTGTCGTAATTATTGATGATTTGATACTTTTCTTGTGGCTCCTTAGCTTTTCCTATTCAATCAAAAATAAGGGAATGCAGAGGAAGTTTGCCAATCTTGGTAATGCTTTGGATCCTAATTTGATCTCCAAATTCTGGGTTACTTTGAGAAATAACTGAACACACAGCAGCTATAAGTCTAAGGGTTGGTTTAAGTTTATGATAAGTGTAACAACATGACTAACCAAATTGTGTATTTTTCTCTAGATTCAAGAATCATCCAGGAAATTAAATGGTGTATTGTGCAGGGTAAAAGATTCATGAACGAAAATTACCTTCGATTTAGAACTAAATAAAGTGACATCTAATATCAAAGAGATTCTTGTAGTGACTGGAATTGTTATTTAGTATAACGATCATTTTCAAAACCACATATTTTTGGCTCTGCCTCTACAATTGCTTTCGTGTACTTGGGGACGGGGTGGGGGTGGGGGAAGAACCCCTGAACTTTTGGAAATATTAAACTGATTTTATAGAGCTGCTCAGGGTACCTGGAAAGAATGGGATTGTAAACTAATGATTATTCGCAGCTGTGATTTGAATTCCTGGGGACCTGAAAAGTTTGACTTCCTGGTTGAACTCAGAATTTGCATCTTGCCACCTATCAATCAACATATCTTCAAAGTTTGGAGAGTAAAGAAAGTCACTTTCAAATCTTACAAAATGTTTTAGGTCCTTTACAGGGAAAAGCAATGAGGTAGAATATGGTTACAAAGTACTATCATTAGGAATGACTAGTATGAACAAATATTGTGCTCTGAGATAAAATTTTAATTTGCAGTGGTTGAATTATATGGTTAAATAGAAGCAGTCACTGAACTTACATTAACTTTTTATGCTAAATATATAGAGATATTACATATGAGAGATTATGCAAGTGAGATTATTCTGCATATTGACTAAGTTTTTCCATATTTGCCTAGTTTAGGATCAAGAAATTGATGAGTACGAAAGTTGTAATATGTGCCACATTATAACAAAGACTGGAATAAAACATTTTTTAAAAATGTTTTCCATTGCTCTACGGTCTCTGATGCTTCAACCAAAGGCATTTATTAAGTGAAAGAGGAGAGATACATGACATCTTTGGTGAGGTACTCCTCTCATTTTCCTGTTCTGCACAATTTTAAAATAACCTGTGTGATTTCCCTGCACTTTCAAAAAATATATACCTTACTATGGAAAACACACGAATTTGTAAAAAGTATGAGAAAAGAAAAATGCCAGCTTAAAAATCATCATTATTAACAATTTAATATGTCTTCTTGGTTTTACTTCTAGCACTGAATTTTACATGATCTAGAGCATTCTTTGTTTGATTTTTAAACTTTGTATTGTATCATATACTATGAACTTCACATATTATTCTGCACAGTATCACTTCTTCCTGAATATATTTTGCAATATTCTAGCAGACTGGATAATTGGGTGCACATATTACCACATCTTTTTAAGTTTCAACACAATTGTTTAGAGAAAACATACTTTATATGATAAAAAAATCCACAAAACTTTTTTTTGGTACCAGGAATCAAACTCAGGACCTTGTGCTTGCTAGGCAGGTGTTGTACCACTGAGCTATATCCCCAGCCCAAAACCCATGAAACTTAAAAAGAAACGTTTCATTTATTATTCACCACTATCATAATAACACTAAATGCTCAATAAATACTCGTTTGCTTGATTTCCCAGCATTCTTGTGAAGATGGCTTAAAACTATCATTTAGTATTCTTTTTGTACTGAGGGCTTTGTAACTTTAGTCATTTTACATCCTAGGTTGATACACAGCTTCAAATACACTTTTTTATTTTATTTTTTCTGGTACTGAAGAGTGAACCAGGACCCTTATATTGAGCTACAACCCTGGCCTTTTAAATTGTTTAAAATTTTGAGACAGAGTCTTGTTAAGTTGCTAAGTTACCAAGGGTGGCTTTAAACATGTAATCCTCCTGCCTCGGCCTCCCAGAGTGCTGGGATCAGATGCTGTACTACCACACCTGGTTTCAAATTTTCTTTTAAGTTAAACAAGAATTAAAAATGTAATGATACCATTGAGTAGCATAATAATTCAACTTCAGATTTGGAGTAACCAAAAAAAAAGATAGTAATGTTGAGTTCCCACTTGAAAATTTTATAGTATCTGATGTGAAAGCTTGACACCTTGAAGACACTGGAGCTATCTCTACCTTATTCAGAGCAATTTCTATTTTCCAAAAGAGTAAAGTTCATATATCTCAGTTTACCTGGATCAGTCTGTGGTCCTGTGTAATAGCAATTTCACTATTCTCTAGATACAGATATTCTGGTTTAAATGGTAAATTCTAGCTGCCCTAGCAGTGAGAGAACTGACTCCTAAGTTGAAAGACTTGCACAGGTATTCCAAATAGTCCTAGGTAGCTCATGGCAAAGTAGAGCTGAACTCCCCAAACTTCCAAGCCAGAGTTAAATTGGCTTTGCTATTGCCATCCATGATTATAAATTAATTGAATGAATGCAAAATCCCTTTAATTTTCACTAAGCCTTGTAAAATTCTCAAATGACAGCTTACACTGGAATCACAGAAGGGTCTGGGCTTCCTCTCAAAACTTCTTATTTTCAAGGTCAAAGAGGGACTGAGAATGTGGAAATCTGAGGGACACCAGGGCTTCTGGGGGACACCAGGGCTGCTGGGGGACACTAGGGCTGCTGGGGGATACCAGGGCTGTTTCCCCGGGGAGCTCTCTCTATGAACTTCTGACCTGCAAGCTGCTAAAGCAACCTCTCCACGCTAGAGTGGTGGGGTCCTTTCTTCAGCTGTCAAAGTTCTTAATATACAGTTTATTTCATATGCACCAGAATTTTTGCACAGAAAAAAAATTCCCACAGGGATGGAATGAAAAATTAATTTGAAGTGAAATTCACAGAAGAGGATCGGGTACTGCAGGATTGGGTGGGTCAGTTTTTCACGAAGGGTTCAGGGCCAATCTCAGTAAACCACCCAGGCAGCATGCTCCATGGAAAGGGAGAGATTGCCTTCACGTTTGTGTTCCAGGATCTCCTACTCAAAGCGACCCTGAGCCATGGACATCATTTGGAAGTTGCTGGAAACACACACTTGAGAAAGACCGAGAGCTTCCTAGGAGCACCCTGGTTCTCCTGCTGCAGTGGGTGATTGCAGAAGGAAGGGACTGAGCCACTGGCTTGGAGGGGGGATATGAAGGCTACATTTGGAGAAATAAGTAACTGGAATTAAAACGGGAACTAAACATCATACAAGAAAACAGGTAGGCTGGCAGGTTTAGAACCCAAATGACAACATGTCTTTCAGGAAATAGTTTGTGGTCACAGTTGCTTATTAAGTCAGGGGTCAGGGGCTCTAGATGGTAGGAATGAAATGTATTGAAAAGCAGCACTAAACTCCAGTTCACCAGGAATGTCCCAAGGCAGTTGGAGTTAATGAGGAGAATCTCCCGTGCTGTTCTTGCAAATACTCTTGAGTTTACCACGACCGAGTCCATCTCATTGCTAAGGCAGGGGCCTTGAATTCTAATTCCCTGACCGTTTTCTTGCCAAACACATATTAAAAAATAGAATTTCATATGAGTACATAGGACCACCTGTGCAACTGTAGCAACGGTGAGTCAGTGGTTTAAGTGACTCTGGGACTCTCACAACGCTGCCACTGCTGAGAAGGACAGCGCCTTGCCCGCAGCCAGCCTGCGTGCTCCCCACCACGTCTTCGTGCACCTGCAGTTCTGAGTCAACAAGAATTGCCAACCCCGGGTGATAAGCTCCATATAAATAATTAATGACATGGAACTAATTACTCCCGTATTAGGCCACCTGCACCCTCAAAGCTCAAGGGGCCCAGGTGTGAAAAATTGCAGGGGCAGCTAATTGTGAGCTGCGTTTCATCAAGGAAACCCTGTAGAGGGGGCCCTGGCTGCTTCCGGCTCTGCTTTCTATCGGGGTTCAGCAAGTCGCACACGGGTGGCAGTTGGCTGCGTTTGCATCTATCTCACAAGGCGAGCAGACGACGTGGTCACTCTTAAACCGAGCCCTCAGAAGCCACCAGAAGGCAACAGGGATTAGCTCTTATTAGAGGGGAAAAGAGCCTGAAAGATACGGTTGGAAATTTTCCCCTGAGCGATGCAAAACCTGTTGCCTGACCATTTGCGAGAAGGCTGCATTGAGGAGCAAAGCACCTTCTGGGTCGTTATTCAAGTAGTTTCAAGTAGGATTTCAGTCTCTAAACATGTGAATTAAACTCTTTATGTCTATCTGTAAGAAGTGTCATAGAGGTGCTGCTTTCAGTGGGGATCTTTATTTTTGTTGCCTTGGTGACGGTGGTGACGTGTGTGTGTGTGTGTGGTTGCAAGTGTGTGGGGTTGTATGTGTGTGTGTGGTTGCATGTGTGTGTGTGTGGTTGTGTGTGTGTGTGTGGTTGTGTGTGGTCGTGTGTGTGTGGTTGTGTGTGGTTGTGTGTGTGTGTGTGTGTGTGTGTGTGTGTGTGATGCAGACCAAGATCTTGAAGACTCCTTTGAAGGAAAGCGACGGTGCTGATGGTGAACCCTGACTTCGCTGGCAGCAGAGTGTCTCAGGCTGGTGAAGAGCCCTCGCCCTTATTTTGCGTTGGCTCTGGAGTGAAGGAGAAGGGAACAAGATGAGATGACAGAAGCCACTACCACCAGCACCTTCAGATCCACTATTTGCTTTCGGTGCAGAAGCTCAGCCTGAACCTAGAACTCCTTATTTAGTGCAAGTCCAGCGTCATGGTTTGAAGGTGAGCAGAAGAAAACAACATTTGGCTACTGAATGAAACATTTAGGAAGTGATAGGATTGAGGACTCTAAATGTTCTTGGAAAAGGTTCCACCTGGATTTGTCCAACGCATTCTTCTTCATATACAGACACACATAGTGTCTTACATGGATTTGCTCATAGAATGCCTATGTATATTGTCTTCATTTTGTAGATTTAAAAATTAGAAACCAAATTTTCCCTTCTTTGCTTTACTTCCTAATCTACTTCTCTTCTGCTCTGCTTAACTCTGCAATTAGGTTTAACTTACAATATTCACTATGTTCATTATTATATTTAAATCTTTATTCAAGTCAGGGGGTGGTGGTGCACAACTTTAATTCCAGCACTCCGGAGGCTGAGGTAGGTGGAGTGTTATGAGTTTGAGGCCAGCTTGGGTTGCAACGCAGGCGCAAGGCCGGCCTGAGCTACCTAGTGCGACCCTGCCTCAAAAAACCAGGGCTGGGAGTTTGGTTCAGTGGCTTAAGAGCCTGTCTAGGAGGTGTGAGTTTGTGAGTTGAATCCCTGGTGCCGCAAAAAAAAAAAAAAAATCTATATTCAAATAAATATATAGTGGTCTCTAATCATGTTCTGTTAACAGTACTACTTTTTAAAGCAGTTTGAGGTTGGCAGAAAAAATAAGCTGGAAATACAGTTCTGAATAGCCACTCTCTGACTTTGTCTCCTGTTAACATCTCGTGTTATTGAGGTACACTTATTGCAATTGATGAACCAACAGGACACACTATTGTTAATTAAACTCTGCAGTTTATCTTAGCACTCACTCTGTATATGAGCCCATGAATATATGATATACATTCTCTGAGGTTTGGCAAATATGTAGTGACATATATCTGCCATCATATTATCATACAGAATATGCTCACTGCCCTAAAATTTTAATTTTTAAAAATAAAAATGACACATAGCTAAAATATTTTAATTTTCTCAACTCACTAAGTGGACTTACTCCATTTCTTTTAATGGCTGTGTAGGATTCCATGGTACAACTGTGCCATAGTTCAACCAACACTTCTCCTTGTGGACAAGTGTTCATATTTACCCATATTATATCATAAATCCATATTATGGATATATAGGTACATGATTAATGATAATAACTGAAAGATTAACTCCTGAGAGTAGGGCTACTAGATCAAAGGTTATATGAACTATTAATTTAGCAATCATAGAGACAGCAACATCAAGTGATGTTTCCATCAGGGATGAGAATATTTTTGCTTTCATTCTTACCAGGAGCAGGTATTATAACTTCTTATTTTTGAACACTATGTAAGTTTCATTTGAGAAGGAGGCATAACATGCTGATTATATATTTTGGCTCTGAATTCTGAATTAGATATCTAGTACTACTATTTCCTGCTCACCAGTCTCACTCAATTCATTCCCAGTGCCTCAGTTTCCTCTTCTGTAGCATACGAATGATAATAATTCTTTTACCTCATAGGATGGTGAGTGATTAGACAGAAGAATGTGCATAGTAATCTTAGCTTTGTGCCTGGCCTAGAATAACCAACTAGTTAATGATAATTTTTATTACTATGTCAAGGTGGACTATCAGACCCTTTGAACAATATCCAAGAATGTTGCTTCATTATCATTTTCTTGGATAAACTGGAATTGCACCAGGCTACTGGTAATTAGGTGACATCAAAACAGATGCAAACATATCCTTAATTCCACACCACAGAATATACTGTCCCAAAACAGAAGGCTACCTATGATAACCACCCTTTGGTAAATGTACAAAAATTAAATAAAATCCAGGTTGTTACAGATTTCACTCTATAAGCACAAACATTTGGTCAGACTGGAAGCTACCAAGTGTTATTTCTTTCCTCCTCATATTAAACATAAATTTGAAGCTATTATTATTAAATTGGTAAATAGCTAGTTTCACTTTAGATCTTGATTTAAGCTTTTTGTTTCAGTGTCTGTCGGCTGTTCCTCTGGGCACATTGTGTGTCCTTTGGGATTCTTTGGACTAAACTACTTCTCCAACTCTTTCCATATCCCAAGCTATTGCTGTTTCTCACCCACCACTTCTGAGGCTGGAGAAAAAGCTATTCCTTAAATTGCTTAACAGAACCTGAAATCATTGAGGGAGAGAGAGAGAGAGAGAGAGAGAGAGAGAGAGAGAGAGAGAGAAGAGGGATAGAGTTGATTGAGAGATGGGCTTTTAATTTACCTTTGGCAATGGAAGCATTATCCTCCAGTGCCTCTGAGTGGCACTTGGAACCACAAGTGACCTGTCCCATCCTTCCAAAGGGGATTCTTGTGATAGATTAGAAACAGGAAACGTCCTGACAGCACGGCTCCTTTTCTCATGCTGGCCAATGTGTAGTTATGACAGAAAGATATTTACACTAGATAAAAACCTTAGGAAATTGTCAGGAGTTTTTCTTGTCTGTCTGGGAACTTCCGGACCACACGGAAATGGGGAATGTGAAGTAAAATTCTATGGTCTTCTAGTAAACATGCCCTGCTCTATCAGCCCTTGTTTCTGAACCAAAATCAGGAGATGCTGTCTGACAAAGTTGATTTCAGTAGCTTCTGTTAGTAGTGTTGAAATTTCCAAGACCCGTTCACCATTTTATAGGATTTGTAAGAAAGAGATTTATAAGAGATTGGTGTTGACTTAAAAAAAATTAAAAATTCAACTTCTGAATACAAAATTGAAATTAGTTATGCTTTTAAAAGATAAACCCAACTGATTTATAGAACTTCATAATCAAACATCAATTTGTGACCTAGATGTTTTAAATTATTTATTTAGTAACACCCACAAAATACCCAGGGATTACAAATGGATAGTAAAAGTGGAAAGACCTGATTGAAATCTTCTCTAAACTCACCATCCAACATGGCAACCTACCTGGCAATAAATTCATTAAAATTACAAAGTTCTGAGCAAGTGAACCTGCACACAAGAGTGAGAGGAAGATGGTAATTTCTGCTTGGAGGGTCAGCCACGGTGTCATTTGGGTAGTAAAGAGAGTCACACTTTGAAAGAGGCTGTGGGTTCTGACATCTTCAGTGAGAACAATGAAACAGTGACACATAGGCTGGGAGTAGAAAGAATATTCTAGAAAGAATGAGTATTTTGGTCTGGGATCCAAAAGAACAAGTCCGTTCTTAACTTCAAATATTTCCTTTTGCTGTCTTTTCACCTAAATTCATTTGTGAATCAATAATTATAATAAGAACTCCCTTGTCAGTGCACATGTCTCTACTTAGGGCACACAGAACCTGTTCACTCAAAACCGAGAAAAATGATGGCCAGCAACTGAGGAATGGTGGTGAAACTGTCCTGTCAAAGGTCACTAATGATAGTTTAAAAAAAGACTTCCATCCTGGAGTTCACCTGGAGTTATCAACATGTTTCGAGAAGGCATTGTGGTGGAAATGCTAAGAGCAGGGTGTCTCAAAGAACCTCAGAGAAAAACATTAGCACATTATTTACATGGAAGAGACAATCAAATGAGAAGAGCCAGAGAGGACCTTGAATTTAAAACAGTTGTGGCTGACTGAAGGGTAATCTAATGATTAAATGCTTGATCTGCAGAGTGAATGGATGAACTAGAATCTTGTTTCCCTCACTTCCTCACCATGTAACTGGCATAACTTTCGAATGTTCCTCATGTTTAAAATAGGGACCTGAATGGCTTTCTCATGACAGAGGTGCCTAAAAATATCTGGCCTCCACACATTTTATGTATTTAATGTATATGATCAGAACATTATTGGAGGCAAGAAAGCCTAGTTATTCTCACTGCGCTGCCCTTGACTTTTGTGGGAGTCAATATATCAGGCAGAAATTAAAATTGGCATGAAATGGTGGGTAAACTTTTACCCTCTTTTCCCCTTTGTGTTTTCCCTATAGAAAGCCATGGGTGATTTACGGAAGTTCTAGTAGTGAAAGATGGAGAGATTAAAAAAAGGAAGAAAATGATCGGTGGGACATCCTGAAGCAGGTAAGAATTATTACAAGGAGTGCGGTGTGCTGTGGGAAAGTGAGAAACTGGCAGGGGGAGACTGGGCTGTGCATATTCACTACACTGCTTATTTTGGAAAATATGTGGAAAATTGCATACAGAGTTTGAAAATGACTGTCCCAGCTATGATTCACTTAAGTCACTCTCGGCTGCATCGACCCTGGCATTTTTTCAGAGGTCATGTTTACACATAATTTATAAAGTTCTAACATGTGGTTGAAAGTTTCTTTGGCGTATTTAGAAATGTCTGGGAGGGCAGTTCTCACCACTTCACTCTGCCTGCCTTCGATTTCTGCCTATGTTTTAATTCAGTAAGTATTTATTGTGGTTTGGGCAAAGAAGAGCTCCAGCTTTGTGTGCTGCGAGCTGCAAAACCGGGACCCTTTGGAGAGTTTAGTCCTTGTTGAGACTGCCACCTGGTTCTCACCCAATAGCTCTTAAGTGATGGCAAAATCCCTGTGCTGCGGACTCCACGCCTGTCAGAGCGCTGTTCATCTGACCTCTGGCACCGGTCCTCTTCATCTTCTGGGTTGTAACTGGGCAGAAGATTTTAACTCTTTAAAAGATGATCAACTGGTGAGGTGCATGATGCAACCGATCTGGCTTCTCCTTTTCCCTTGTGATCTGATATCATGAAAGGAAGGTGACTTCACCCAAAGGACTTGTCTCATTCCTGGGGAACTCCAACTGTGCACGCCATCATCTTCACAATGAGAATCTACCTAGCGTGTTGCTTTTGGAGTTGATTAGAATAATTCTTTTTTTTTTTTTTTCGGCACCGGGGATTGAACTCACAGCCTCACGCCTGCCAGACAGGCGCTTAAGCCACTGAGCCAAACTCCCAGCCCTAGTTTTTTGAGGCAGGGTCGCACTATGTAGCTCAGGCCGGCCTTGCGCTCGTGTTGTAGCCCAAGCAGGCCTCGAACTCACAACACTCCACCTACCTCAGCCTCCCGAGTGCTGGGATTAAAGGCGTGTGCCACCACGCCCGGCTTTTTTAAAATTCTTTTTTTTTTTGCAGCACCGGGAATTGAACTCACAACCTCGCGCCTGCCAGGGCAGGTGCTTAAGGCACTGAGCCAAACTCCCGGCCCTTGATTAGAATAATTCTGTTCCTCCTTGGTATCAAAAGAAAGGAATTTAGAGGATAATACATTTTCACATCTCGTCTTTCTTTCTTTCTTGCTTTTTTTTTTAAGCAAGATAAACCCACCCAGTTCCTTTGACAGTTTCTCCTGTGACATGGTCAGCATTGTTTTGAATTTCCTCTTTTTAATATTCGAAGACTATCCAGTCAGTCATTTTAGTAGGGTAGTATTTTGTCTACAGGTTTATTTTGATAAGTAGATCAGGCTTTTGCAGAGATGTGTGTGAGCTTAATTTTTACAGTTTTTTTTTTTTTCCTCTGAAAGTGAGTCCATTGACTTGTGGCGCTGATAATGTCAGTGGTTGGATTCGTTTCCTAAGGAAAATGTCCTTGGACCTGCCTGATTGCAAGAGTTTACCTCTCTGCTTTCCAGAGAGATTTCCAGAGTGACCACATGAGATTTAGATATGTTTCAGAGTCATAAAAAGAGTTTCTACCTCTTGGAATGAAATTGTCTAATATTATTATATCATCTTCAGCAATGCTGAAGTGCCATCCTTTGTTTATTTGCACATTTACTCATTAAATATTTGCTGAATGGCTGACATGACTCAAGCTCCAAGCTGTAAAACATCAGCCCTGTCTCTCCTACTCTCCAAGGGCGCTCTGGGCCTCAGCGGGCCCTGCGCTCCTCTTGGTACAGTCCCCTCTCCTGCCAGTGCCACCTGTGCACCATTCCATTGGAGTCTGGAGGAGCACCAAGGACAGAGGTCTCTCACCTTCCCTTGGAAACTGAGTTCACCAAAAGCCAAACTGGTAAAATTGTTTGCTCTTTGTCCCAACCCCTTCACCAAACTGAAAACCAAATGAAAAGTCACCAAAGTCCTTTGAGATGAGCCATGTATTTATTAACTGGAAATCAAAGGTGACTTAAGAAGCAGGTTTACAAATTACAAATGAGTTATTTTTCATATGTTTGAGTGGTGTGTGTTCCTTTTCCGGAGCTGTTAGAGACCATTTCTGGTGTTTGCTGTACAGTTCCCAGAGAGGCCATTGTTAAGCTTCCTGATATCTCTGAGATAGTAGCACCCATTTTGTGATTTAGCCACAAACTTATCTGTAGGATTTTTGTCTAGCTACCTCACTTTAGGAACAAAGATAAAAATCCAGTGAGAAACATCAAAAGTCATGAGCAGCCATTGGACCTATATTTGACTTTTAACAAAAAAAATTCTGCAAATTTAAGAAATAGCTAATGCTATTTATATATTATCCTTAAGATGGAAAGAATTTAAGTCATTTTAGAAACATGGCTAACACATACTTTTTAATGATGCTAAAATGTGGAATTCTTCATGTATGCGGAAACATTGCTAATGTGGAAAAATATCAGATGCATAAGCTATTATCATGATTTAATTAGCAAAGCAAAAAAAAAAAAAGCAGTATCTGAAATCGAAGGTTAATTTTGGAAAGAAACAGCAATTGCTACTGATCAAGGAGGGTGGATTTTTTTGTTGCTATTTTTGTTATTTTAAGTGATCTCGTCAAGTGAAAATGATTTTTAAACTGTATGCCCCCAGGCCCTTCCCCAACACTTTGAAGCTGTGATTTAGGCTTACAGCTATGTAATGCATGGCTTAGACCTCTGTTTCACTACCACCTTAAACCCCCTCATTAAGCACATTACTTAGCAGTATAGGTAAATTCTTCTCAAACAAATGCCACTAAAGTGAAAAATCAAACCAAACCAAACCAAACCAAACAAAATGCAAAAAGAAAAAAAAAAGATTAAAAGATTGAACACTGCTAACTCTCCTCTGCCTTGCATATAACAAAATTTTAGAATTGTAAACTAACTTGGTTAAACCTGAGAGAATCTGGACTGTGTCCAAGTTATCTGAAGCCTAATACTGTTATCCACCTGGGCTAGGCAGGACTGAGGTAGGGGGTCTTGAGCTAATTAGTCACTTCTTGCCAGAGGCCAGGGATTAAATCATGTTTCCTGGAAACAGTATAATTCTGCAGATCTGTTTTCAAAGTCTTGTGCCTTTCAAGAGTGTCATCAATCTCCAGTTGTCTGGCATATTTCTGCCAGTATCTGAGTGCCCCAGAAGGAAAGAGGAGATGCACGGGGCTGATCCACAAACTAGAAGTGCTGAGAAGGGTTAAAGCAAAAGGGGTTAATAGGAAAGTTAGAAGTTGAAAGGTCAAACCAATGAGTAGGGAGAGGGACAAAGAAACATGGTAGGATAGGCTTAGAGAAAAGAGTATTTGGAACTCAAAATTCTCAAGTGGAATGATCCTGAAATCAAGGCTGTATCTATGAATGTAGGTTAGCAAAAAACAGTAGAAAGTTTAGTCCTTGGGTTTAGGCAAACAGAGCAGCCTAGGTATCTGATAATGGGTGTGTTGACTTGCCAATTGGTGAGAACTAAGGTAATTTATGAAGACTGTGATCTGGGTCCCCACATCTTTAGTGGGGTCTTCTAGGAGCCAGTCGGTACAAGCCCTGTGGAGAGACAGGGAATGATGGCGTCTGGAGTCAGGGGGCTTTGTGGAATGGTAGTTCTCTAGGTGCGTAGAAGGCAGTGAGCAAGAATTTCTGAACAGGTCTGTGAGCGGTGGGAGGTTAAACAGTCCTTCCTTGGGAAGGCGGAGTTGAACTCCAAGAAGCCAGGTTTCTTAATACATAAGCCACTTCAGATCTGTTTTCCAAGTTTAGATTTCTCACTGTCCATCCTCGTCCGCAGCAGAGTGGTCAACGGGCAAGCTGCAAATGCAGGGATTGGATTGCTTGGTTTTAACACCTTGTTTGAAAATCAGCAGCCTGAATCGGCAAGCCTCATCCTTTCCCATAAAGTCCCACAGCTGTGAATTCCCCAGTTAATTATATGTTGGGTAATGAGGACTTGCTTTTATCTGTACTAAATTTTAGTTTTAAGCTTTATTAATGGGCTTTCATTTTGGCACTTGTGGGAAAGGGGCAGTGAAGAGGCCTATTCAATTTTCTCTTGGGTTTTTATATATTATCCTTCCTTCCAAGGAAAATAATAAAAATTTGCTTCCTTTTTTCTGTTGGTACATTCTCTTCATCTATTTCAACTCAGACATCTCCTCTACCATTTCTGAATACCAGAGGTGCCTCGTACTAGTTTTTGAGCATCTCTGTGCCTCGGTCTCCTTGCATGTAAAGTGATGATAATTCTGTTACTCACCTCAGAGACTTGCTGTGAGGTTTAAGTGAGGTGACATTTGCAAAGCATTAAGAACAGTGCCTTGTAATAGCGAAGCCCTGTGAAAGTGTTTGCTAAATAAAACCACTACTTTAGTAACACTCGGCTATAAAAACTTGCCAGAAACTTGGCTACAGAAAACAGGAGAATAAAAGCAATTAACTGGTGTCCTCTTTGAAGAACTAAATTCTTCCTTTGCTTGGAGCTCCCCATGGTGGCTCTGCAGACTTGTGTATCCATCAGAATCCTGGGAACAGTTACATCCTTGGGGTCCACCTCCTGGCTTCCTCTGCTGTCCTCACCAGAGACTCCGATCTCCGTGCCGTCTCACACTCGCACCAGCTGAGGAAGACAGCAGTGTTGATCAGTCTCCGGAGTGGATTAGAAGCCACCTTCTGCTTTGCAGAGCTCCACCAACCCTCCCAATGCTGGTAGTTGGGCCATTATAGGGCCTTTCCCAAACTTAATTGTCAACCCACTTCCTAACCAAACCTCTAACTCAATTAGCACTTATTTGACTGTCTAAATCTTTGGCTTGAAGCACCCTGCCAGTTTGGGTGGGATCTTTTGGTATGAAAGACACCCTTTTCCTGGGAACTCAGCCCGGACAAACCAATTCATTTCACACTTCTTTCTAACCGCCTACAAATGGGAAGCCAATCTTCTTCGTTCATCTCTTGGGAGTGCAGCCAGCAAGCGGGCTAGATCTCCTCTGCCTGTCTCCACAGTTACCTGGTCTTTTCGTACTTCTACTAACTTTGGAGTGAAAATTTTTCTTCTAATAACCATTTCATTGAGAGACTTTCCTTACTCTCTGGCAGTTCCCTGGTGAGGGAGGGGGCAACATTTTTGAAGATGACGTTTTTATCCCTCTTAACACCATTTTATAACTTGAGCGTTATAGATTGTTGAGCAAACATGAACAGCCTTCGGTTTTGTACTAATGTTTTATGACTGGTGAATTCAGTGACCTTCTACTTGGGCTTTGATCTTAATTATTTTAAATATCATAGGGTCTGATTCACAAGGCAGTAACGGCAGGTCATTATTCCTGGCATGATTAGTCTAGGTTAGAATTTAGCTTTGAGGCTCCCGGCACTATGCTCTAATACTTTCTGAAATGGAACACCTGTGTAATGGCTGCACAATCACTTAGTTAAATCAGTCTCTAATTTAATGAGCTCTAGTTCACATTTTTGTTGAGAATTTTAAGAGTTATACATGTCTGCATAGTTTTGAATTTGCCACGTTGTACAATATTGTACATACTCAACTAGTTTGTCTTATGATCACTAATTTGTGTAAGAGGTGTTTGCATGGATAAGCACCTGTGAATTGAAAAAGTAGTGTTTAAAAAATCACAATAGAAATCCATAGTAGTCTATCTATATATCAACATAGTTGTCAAGATGTAAATCTAGTGGCACTTCCATTTATGACTGCTTTGCTTTGCAAATAGTATGGTTCACAACCAGGAGTGTTTGGCAAAGTTTTGTTTTTGTTTGCAAACCCTGCATCAGGTGACAAACACAACTGTGGCCATCCTTCTTGCCCACACAAGCACCAAATGGCCATCTTTTCCAGAATCATAGAACAAATTAAGTTCATGAACCAAGGTACACCGTACTTATGGTTTATCTCTAGGAAATTTGCATGAAGTCACAATGAATATGAAATTTTTAGTATCTACTCCAAAGGTGTAAGATTCTAACTGGCCAATTACTGCTTATTTCCTGTTTCATTTTCTCAACTTTGGGCCATCATCATTACCTGGTGCCTAGAAATGAAGAAAGTCAGCCTCACTCAGACCTGGAATCTGTGTTATAACAAAATCTTCAGGTGAGTCGTAGGGAAACTGAAGTTTAACAAACAAACTTAGTTCGTTCTCCTTATGCTAATACTGAATTCAGTACCTATTGTTGGTATTTAAGGGCAAAATTCCCAGAGAGAACAGAGCAAGCAATAGTAACAAATATTTAATATTATCAGAAAATCCTGACTCCAGCCATTTCTTCCCAAGTGTGGTCCACCACATTTTCCCAATGCCCTATCGCTTCTTGCTTAGATTACTAAAAAAGCTTGTTGAGTGGTCATTCTGCTTCTCTAGGGCCCCTTTCTTCTCCATCTGCTTGCACCACTTGCCTGAAGTCTATTCTCTACCCAGCAGAGAAATTCCTCTAAACCTTCAGTTAGACCCATCCCTTTCTCTTTAAAACCTGACTTTGGTTCTCCATGTCACTCACAGTACCAACAAAAATTGATTGTTACACATGGATATGGTTTACAGAAGCTATGAGAGCCAATGATATTTTTAGAATCATGTGAAATGTCCCTGGAGTGAGTGGATACCAGGCATCCACCAGGTAACTGATCCCCTAGTCATCTTTTAATACAGTCACCTCTCCTCTTCCCAAAGCTTTGAAATCGCTGAGGTTGATATTGCTGAGCTTGAGTCACTGAACAAGGGAAGGGATTGCAACTGGCTGCCGCCTTCTCCTTGCTTAGTGCCCTGGTAAGTCAGGCTCGGAAAGGGAAGGGGGTTCACTGAAACACAGTGGGTTGGAGGGATGGTACCTGGATTTAGGATGCCCCTGGAAAAACTGCGGGAAATTGTGTTCTGCTGGTAAAATTATACTTCTTCCCTACTCTCCTGCTTGCTATATAATTCTCCTTTCTTCATGTTTTCTACTTTCTTTTTCTCTACTTTCCTTCATGCCTTCCTCATGTAGCCTTGAGAACTGGAGTATTATGTGACTTGCTCACTACCATCAACTAACAAGACTTTACATTCCTTTTTCTTTCCTCTTTCTTCCTTCCTTTCTTTCTTTCTTTCTTTCTTTCTTTCTTTCTTTCTTTCTTTCTTTCTTTTTTCTTTCTTTCTTTCTCTCTGTCTCTCTTTCTCTCTTTCTCTCTCTCCCTCTGTCTCTCTGTAGTGAGGACTGATCCCAGGACCTTTGCACTGAGCTACATCACCAGCCCTTTTTATTTTTCTAAGTTTTGAGACAGGATCTTGCTAAGGCACTAATTTGGGCAGGCTGGGTTCAAATTTGTGATCCTCTTACCTCAGCTTCTAAAAATGCTGGCATGACAGATGTGTACAACCATGCCAGAATATTTCATTTTCTAATTTTAAAGCTAGTTTGAGTTGTTATTGTGCATATTTTTAAAGTATATCCCTGGTCCCTGAAAATTCAGTTATTTCTCTTTAGCAATTGGATGGATCTCAAAAGAGAAACAAACAAACAAAAATCTGTCTTGAATGTTCAACTGCATGTGAACAAATACTACTAAGTTCATTCACACAGGGAGACACTGGTCTGGTACCAAAATCCTCTTGTGAATCAAAGTTTTGGCTTTCACTTGAGCAGTTTTGTAAAAATCATGTGAGTGTTGTGCAGATTGTCTTGTGTATTGTATTGCTACGCATGGCAATGATCATGTCTCACATCTCTCACACTCTAGGATCCTCACACTCCAGCACTGGCATCAGGAAGTGAAGTCTGTGTCCTCTCTCCTTGAAACAGCCTGGGCCAATGAAACTGTCTTCATAAATAAAAGACAGTGAGAGCAGCCACTCTATGACTCTGGAGGCCAGGTCAGAAAAATACGGTGTACTTCAAACCGTCTAGGATGTTCATGCTGTGAAGAGACCCAAGCAGCCCATGGTGAAGCCACACTGAGAAGACCAGTGGCCCCAAAGCTGCAGCCTGGCTAAGCTCCCAGCCAGCACCCAGCACGATCATGGACCAGCCGTGTGAGTGCAGTGTGAGCGCACACTTCCAAGACAGCTCCTTCGACACCCTCCAGGCTCACGGGGCAGAGATGAGTGGCCCTCACCAAACTGTATGGATCACCAGCGAAGTAAATATCTGTTCTTTTGAGCTACTACATCTCAGGATAACTTGTCATGCAAGAATAGATAATCCATATAGTTTTTTATGTTAGAAATTCATTTCAATATTTTAGCTAGAGAAGTTGAAAATGATCTGATAGTGCAACCCACTTATTTTTAAATGAAAACTACCCATAATTATTAGCCTTTGTAAGGCATTTACTTTATGCTGGGGCTATTGTTTGAATGCAAACTTTCTGTGACTCTACCTGGAATTAGGTTTAAAATTCAAACGGTTTATCCTGTGAGTAAATGATGCACTTCAGGTCTCAGACCTATTTCAGAATCCTAAAAGCATTGATGGGTGACTGACATCCTGGGAAGCTTTACATAAGGAAAAAAGACAGCAAGTACACATTTCAGGTGCAGCCACAGCCACCATCGGGACACCATTAGCTTTGTCCACGGACTGCGGTGTCATAAATGAGACACGACACAAAGGCAGCAAGTCTCCAGGGAGGCAGAAGAAGGCCGCAAGGACTGAGCTGTCCTCAAGGATGGACTTCAAAGAGAAATGTAGTATGATGAGAGCCCTGTGGCTGACCTCAGTAGGAATCTTTGGGCATCTCAGTGCTCAGTGACAGCCACTGATAGCAAAGATCACTCATGCAGGGCCTTATGCAGTCAGTCAGTGTATGCTATTCAGGCCCTGTGAGAGAGAGGCCAGCCAGAGCCACCCAGGCAGCATTCCCAACCCAGAGGTGCGCTGGGCCATTGGCAGATGAAGAAGGCAGACAGAACAGGCTTTCCCCAAGGGATAAGGGGCTAGAGTTTGTGGGGTTGTTGTCATATTCACTTAATAAGAGTTTTCTTCTCAAGCTTCAAAAAGCAAAAAGAAAAAAGCCAATAGGTTTGTAGAATTAATAGCTATCTTCTAAGCACTTTGCACTGTGACCACGTTTTTCTTAATGCTCTGCTAACTCAACACATGCATCTCTCAATCACTAATGTATTTGTCCCTTGCAAACTGCAAAGTCCCATCTTCATGATAGATCCTCAGAAACTTTGAGGAGACCTTTCCTTGAGCAAATGACCTTTTTTTTTTTTTGCCCTTTGCAAGAGAGTGGGTGGGGACCATGCAGACAGGTGAACTGCAAAGTGGGTGACTTGGCGATTACACAAGAAGAGCTGGGAAGAAGCTCCACACACATTCAGGAAATGCTAAAACCTCGTTGAAAACAATTTGGTGCCCTATTTCTCCTGTAAAAGAAAGTGAAAAGTGAAAAAATTTTCATAGGTATGTTTACTTGTTGTGTGTCTAGAAGTTAGGACAATGCCTAGCATATAGTAAAGATTCTACAATATTTATGGAAGAAGTGAGCACACACACCCCTGTAGTTCCTTTTCCCTCAGCATTCAGTTTTTGCACTTTGCAAAGTGTCTCTTGCCTCTTTAAATCATTGGTGAGTGGAGGCAAGTAATAGAAATCTTCATTAAAAGTGGGTCTCATTTCACATTCTTGCAATCCCAGTACTCTGAGAAGCTGAAGAAGGAGAATCAGTATTAAAATTTTAACCCCATCCTGGGCGATTTAGCAACTTACTGAGACCCTGTCTCAAAATTCCAAAAAAGGTTAAAAGAGAACTGGGGATGTAGCACACACAAACACTCATTAATACTAGGGAAGAATAAATTATTTGGACCATCTTATAATTAATTAGCTCTCCAAATGCAGGGAATGAAGATATGTACTGTAAGCAATGCAGATTAGAACAACTGATAGTTATTTTAGAATCCTTAGCATTCTGTAGAGGAGGCTGCTGCTTCTTGCTTCAGATGTCCGAAGTGCGGAGCTCTCCTTGCTCCTTAAATAAAGAAAAACAGAAGTTAAGTCACCAGAGAAGATCTGTGGACAGGCCGGGTTACAGATTCCCGAAGGCAGGGAAACCTGACTCTCTCTTTAATAAGCACATGGTTGACCTTGGTGACATCTACTTACCACTTTTACTTTCTCATCTGAAGTCTGGGAGATGAATTTCTTTTCTTCCCTAATAGATATACCATGAAATTCCAAGCAAGCATGCATAATTTCTCAGACTAATGAGTATGTATAAAAACAAAGCACAGCATCCAATAATTCTTTTGTATGCTACAAATGTTCGTGAATATTTGTAAGTCATTTTCCTACATGAAATGGTCATGGCCTTGGGGCTCCATATTCAGGAAAAAGAGTGTTTGTTTGGCAAGCTCATTTCTTCCAGGACTAGGAAGCTTCAGATGTGTAGGAGCTGTTTTCATGCCTTACACATTGTTCCTTCTGAAGACTGGATTTCAGGTACAGAGTGCTCTACAGTTCTTCAGAGTGCCCACAGGAGAAGCCCAGCTACTCATAGCATGAATACATCAGTTTACCTTTAGTTTACTTTCCTTCATCCCTGTTTCATTTTCCCAAGATCATTCCCACATCATGAGATCACTGCTTCCACATGCAAGTCCATTTACTTTGGGGAGAGCTCAAATCAAGAAAATCTCTCATGTGCAAGACCACCTGTGGTATTGCAACTTCTTTATGAACCACAGGGGCTGTTGTGTGCCAGTTACCTGGGTCTCCCAAAGAAAAATCCATGATTTTCTGTGTTGCCCATTCCCTCTGTGGTTAGTTTCAGCTACCAACAGGATGTCACTAAGCAACGTGGGAATTCACCTGCACTGTCAGTTATCCCAAAAGAGCTGGCTCCAGCACATCCCTGCCTGTACCCAATAGCTGACTGTCAAGAAGCATCGTAAGACTGTGAATGCTGTTTCTGCGAGATACGCGCTGTAGTGTATAGGGCTTTATTAATTTTAAAGAATGCAAATTTTATGAAGTTGATTATGAATGTAAGTCATTGAGATTTGAACTGCCTTTGTGCAATCATGTGGTATAAAGTAGGTGCCTTTCTCCGCAGAGGGTGACAGGTGACACATATATTGAAATCACTTAAGAGAGTTTAGTGAAAGAGCTACTTACAAACAGATGGACAAGTCATAGAGAAAACACAGACTGTGGAGGGACTGCTGTTTCTCTATTACTGATCCTAAGGCTGGTGGGGTAAAAGGAAGGTGTGTTTATCAGACCCAAGGAACACGAAGACTGTATGGAAGATGACACTAGACATGACTTTAAGGTTTATAAAAGACATAGTTTATTGTTTTCAAAAAAAATGTTTGCAAATGACACACCCAACAGTGACTCTTCTGGAGGTTGTAAGGAAGAATCATACCCAAAAGTTCTCTTCTGCTTCCTTCCGTTCTTTTACTTGGGCAGCCCTTGGTAAAACCCCCTCAGCCTTTCGATAGCTTCTGTCTGATTCTCACTGAAACTGTACACTCTTGTGAGCCTCAGAGGACTCACTAAATTGTGAAATGCTTGTATTATCAAAAAAGGAACTAAAGGAAGCCATAAAGAATGACATTACAATAAAGTTAGGTAGCACTCTGAAAGAATAACAACATTCGTGCAGTTAGAATAGCCAGAGGAAGTGGAATCCAGTATAATGCTAATCTGTTTGCTGGGAAAGCTGGGCTTTAACTAATGAAAGTACCACAATTGGAGGTGGAAGAGCTGGCTCATCTTGTGAAAAGTGGAAAGTTATGAGGCAAGTATGCCAGGGAACTTTCTGAAGGAAATCCAAAGGAAAGGTGTCTAGACAATATTAAGGAGTGGCTGGACAACACCATCGTCTGCTGGTGACACATGTAACTATCTGTAAAGCTAGCAACTCAAAGTGGTTACCATAGATACTCCTGGAATGGAACAATCAGGTTTGTTAGCAAAGCTTTCTTTCCAGTGTATTATATTGCTTGGAGATCTCTTTGATTTTATTTTTAATTCTCGACTACTGACCCATCCATGTGGGAAGCCCTAAATTTAAGAATATGGGCCTGGGACCAGTATTTTACATGACCTAGATTTTGACCTCATTTTCCTTTTCAATCCTTGGTCAACAGATTTCAGAGAAACTACAAAGTCTGAAACTTGGATTTCAATCTTCAGCATTTCTTTCTATTGGTAGAATTTGAGGTAGGGTCAGAGAGCAGAAGGGTTGCTTTAAAGAATAATTTCTGGAACGCTATTCAAGTAAATGGACAGTAATGATGATCCTTAACTAGCAGTCACTGGATTCCTGGCAGTGAAATTTCCATTCAGATTTCAGTGAATGTTGCCTATAGGATTTCACAATTCTCTGCAGCTTAAACAATGTAATCCAGCTTCTCTGTAGATCTGAGGCCATAACCTGAGAAGAGAGTTTGAATGAACTGTGTTATGTGGACTGTAACTGAAAGGCACTTTTCTAAAACAAGAAGAAAGAGAGAGGATGGTGATGTGCTAAACAAAAAAGAGAAAGAGAGTTTAACAGGATGCGTTTCTGGTTAAGATTAAGAAAAGACCAGTGCAAGCTGGCTTCACCAATTTGGGATTGTAGTACTTGATTTCTCATCTAGAAAGCTGTTTGTGAGCTTCAAGTTTGATTTGCAGCATTTATTGAATTCCAGTGCATTGAATTTGTACTCCTTATATAAAAAGAGTGATCATTGCACCAAATCCACACCCTGCATAATCCACAGAATAAGAATCCCTGTTTCAGAATCCCCTGGTGATTCCAATACTGTTGACTAAAATTGCATACCCATCTTTGAATAGGTCCTGTGGTCAGAGAAACCAAGGGAACACATCCGCATCGCCCCGGGTCTGTGCTTCCCAGCTCTTCCCTAGGAAGAGAGGAATAGTGTTGATGGCAGAGATCATCCATTGTGGTATCCAAGGATGAGTATGGGAAGAAGGAGGAGAAAGCAGCCATAGAGAGTGTGACAATAAAGAGGTTAATTTTTATTCTGTAGAGTGTTTGTACAATACTGTACAGGTCAGTTTTCTCCTCCCTGGGACAAAATACCTGACAGCTACAATTTAAAGGAGGAGAGGGA
Source organism: Dasyprocta punctata (assembly GCA_004363535.1). Taxonomy (NCBI): domain Eukaryota; kingdom Metazoa; phylum Chordata; class Mammalia; order Rodentia; family Dasyproctidae; genus Dasyprocta; species Dasyprocta punctata. The sequence continues at coordinate 1,691 of RJWM01004418.1, read as the reverse complement.
AGCTTATTTAGCTCACAGTTAGCAGACAGCTTAGTCCATAGTCAGCAGGCTTCAAGGCAGAAGCAGCATGGTGGAGGGGCATCTGCTCAACCCAAGGCGAGCAGGAGAGAGAAGAGAGAGGGTGGGGACAGAGAGAGGGAGAGAGAGGCAGAGAGAGAGAGAGAGAGAGAGAGAGAGAGAGAGAGAGAGAGAGAAACTCTCTAAAGTCATGCACCATGGATCTACCTAGAAGTAGCCCCATCTCCTAACAACACCTCTGCCTATGAACTCATCAATGTGTTGGTCCACGGATGCGTTCAGCGCCTCCATATTCCAGTCACTTTTGGAAAGTCTGACCTCTGAACACACGAGGCTTTGGGGGGACAGTGTAGGTCTAAACCGTAACAAATAAAAAAAAAAAAAAAAAAAAAAAAAAAAAAAAAAGAAAGAAAGAAAAAGAAAAAGAAAATCAGTGAAGTAAGTCAAAGTAATTTTATCAAATGAGACAATTTTTAGAGCCATCACCTATTAACTATGCATTCTTAAGTATGTTGGTTTATTCTTCTTCATTTGTTTCAACTTTAAGATTTGAATAATAATATTAAGCAGGGTTTTATTGATGATTACAGAAGGAAGGCAACATATCTAAAGTTCTTTTATAGAATTTGGCATAAAATAAACACAAAACAAATGGTGGAACTAGTAATCAAAACAATAATTTATTGCTATTATTTTCAGTATATTTTATGCACTGTGAAATTGGTAGTTGCTGTATTTTAGAGTTGTTTTGATAATTATAGAAGTTAGTGTCTTGAGAGGATTGTAAATAAGTGGTTAGAGAATTAATTTTAGAATTAATAGTAATGTTTTATTTTAATATTATAGAACATATAATTAGCATTCATCTATTATAATTTATTATTAATTTTCTATTTCATATAATCCTAAGGTGCTAATTTGAAGAAGAGAACTCTCTTAAATATTTAAATTTGATAATTGTAGCTTATAAGCTTTGTCTTATTAGTAATGGCTCTGTACCATGGTCATTGCAAAAGACCAGTAAGTAAAAAGTGTTTTCCTAATGATTATGATTCACTATTATTATTAATTAGTAGTTATTAATAAAAGGTTAATTCCTCATGTATATTCATTGGTTTCCAATGCTGTATAGTTTTCCCGTTTTGGCATCTAACACCTAATGTGCAATGATCTCACCTCTGATATTCAGATGGCTGCAATTGGATTCAGGAATGATTGGATCCATAATAAAGCCTTGCTTGGTTTTGGTTTCAATTATATACTAAAGTACTTATCTTCATCAACCTTCTTTTTATAAATGATTTTTATAAATTCATGGATCTGGGCAATGAGTCAGACAGAAACTATACATTGTGACAGCATTTAACATAATTGTGTTTCAAATGGTCTTGTCTAGCAACATTCAGAACTGTAATTTATTTCCCACATTATATTTACTCTTCTACATTCACATCCACAATTCCATATCTGTACTTTTTGGTTGTTCCTCTCCAGTATTTTTTGCATAACTTCTATGGCTTCATTGTTCTCTTCATTTAGAAGTCTTTGTCATAATCAGTGACTAATTTCAGTACTATAATCCATGCGATTTTTCCTCTAATATGCCTATGACTTTTTTCATGACTTACCTGGGTTCTTGTCTAATTCCCAACCATTATAATATATCCCAAAAT